>CAOKZL010003350.1:0-104642 GCA_948472985.1 Iguana delicatissima | reverse complement strand
TAATTCCCAATTCCTCTCACAATCTGAAGGATTCCTTGAGGCGAAACTGGGTTGAGGGAATGTGTCCTCCAAGGTCAGTTTCTTTCACAGCATTTTTCCCAGCCTGAATGGAAGCAAAAGGCCAATTCCCTTTAGCTTAATTGCCAGCCTAGGCTTGCTGAAGTCTCATCCTCTTTCTTCTGTGAAAGTGATAGCAGAGGGGCAGCTTACTCTGCTGCTGTATTCTGAACTCTTAGAGATTGGATGATAAAACTGTTCTCTCTTGATCCTATTACACCATTCAGTAGCTAGAAAACACAGGTTTTCAGTCTCTGCCAGAATTCATAACGTCAGATTCATTTTTAAATTAATCACATACATGTAAAAGGGAGAGTTTATTGACCTCGAAAGTACTCGATTAAATATTTTCCCATCTGTAACATTTAATCCAAATTACATAAACTAAACATAGTAGCTATTTTCAGACAGAAGCAAAAACCAAAGCTAGTTTACATGACTACTGCAAAAGTTTTCTATGCTTCCATCAAAAAGAAATAAACAAGCAGATGCTAAGTAGTTTTCTTCTATCAACGGAAGCCTTCCATCAATCTCCTTTTCCCTTCAGACTTCTATACCCCACTCTTGCTTATTCCAGATGGAGTTGCAAGCCTGGTTATCTTCCAGAGGATTGGTAATATCTTCCAGAGCTTACACCACATAAAATGGAATGACCTAATCCAACTGTTCATCTAAATCAGACACATTCAATCAATGGGAAACTGATGAATGAACACAAGTGCCATTGATTCAGTGAGTCTGCTCTAACCAGGACTAAGATTTGAATTTGCCTTCCCATCACTCCAAATTTTCTGATTTAGCAGGGACAGTCTCAATTTAATTTTCTGTCATCTCACTTTTTCAGGGTCTTTTAAAATGTCCCAGTTTTGTTCTCTTCCTCACACTTCCCCTTTATCCTTACCTCATTCATTTGGTGTATACTGAGTTCAAACTGCAAGTCATTTGCACAGGGGGAAAGGCCAGGTGGGGCAGAGTCTTGCCCTTCCCAGTAGGCTCATACAAAAGCAAACTCCTGCAGCCTGTCCTAGTTTGTGTGTTCTTACTCATTAATAACTTCAGTCATGTTGACCATACTTTGATACTGCTTGGTCACACGTGTTCTGGTATTCATCAGTGAAATGTATGCCCTCCAGATATTTTGTATTAAAACTTCCATGAGCCACATTCAGGCTGGCCAATGACAGGAACACTGGAAGCCATCTTATACTGAGTCAGACTATTGGTTCATCTAGTTCAGTACTGTCTACTCTGACAAGCAGTGGTTTCCCAGGATGCCAAGCAGGATTCTCTCCTCACTCTTTCTGAAGATCTCTGGTAGCCTTCCATCCAAGTATCAGCCAGGCCCAATCAAGTTGAGCTTCCAAAAAGCAGATGAGGTTAGTGGGTCCAGGTACATTTTGAAACTGCAGTCAGAAGCATCTGGGAAGCATCAGGTGAGTCACCCCTTCTGTAAATCGGATTGATTTGTCAAGACACAAAGAGATGACAATTTCATCGTTTAGTTTCTCGGGTATTCTGAGTTGTACAAACGCACTTACTAGTCCTTGCTGGTGAGGTGTAAAGTTTATCTCCATATAAGAAGAAGATCGTATTTAATCTGTAAAAACTCCAATTGTTTTTCTCATAAGGGGAAAGTACTGAATTGATCTGAGCAAAGGGATGATAGAAATCCTATCATAAAAATGTAAACAGTATTCTAAAAGCTGAATATTTCTTTTCCATCCAAAAACTTCCTTTTAAAAACATGTTTGAAAATTAATTAACACACAAAAATACTGTCTTATGTGCATGTCTTTGGAACTGATAAAACCGTATACCCAAGTACACAAACAACATGCTTCAAGGTGTACGCCACTTCAAATCTTTTTGTTTTTGATTATATATTCTGTTCTTGATTATACCCTCTGTTCTTTAGTTGACAATTCAGATTTAGATATAATATCCTAAAATCTGGCAACAGAGAGCTCTGTTTGATTTTCCATTTCTAATGGTAAATTATTAAAAGCATGCAAGAGATAGAGAGGGAGAAAGAAATGGCCACTTGAGGTCAGTAGCTTATAAATGTTCTTGGAAAAGCTACTGGGAAAGAAGCCACGATTAACAACTGGGAGCATATTCCATATGCAACTCAGATGACATAAGCCAACAGAGAAAAACTGATGTGTCTAAGGAACTTAGATGGGAGAAACATGTGAGAAGTAAAAAGCACACAGCTTTAACTCCACATAATAAATATCATAATTGGTTTTATTTTCTACCAGCAGAAGATGGGCAAATATTGATGAAAAATATATCTTTATACTTTTCTCATCTTAACTCAATGCAATGTTTTCAATAAAAGTTCCATATGTAGATCTGAGAACCAAAGGGATCCAGCTCTCCTTACAGTTCCACAACTGTACACTTCATGATCTTCTTTAGGAGTTCTTCTTGCACTCTTCAAATACAGGACTGGGGAAAGTGCAGCTGCACACACCCCACAGGCTGTTTTTTGTATCCTTAGGCTCGCTCTCTCTCTCTCTCTCTCTCTCTCTGTGTATGTGTATACACACACACACACACACACACACATAGATATTGCATATATATCTTGCTTCTAGAGTGGAGACAGAGACAAATTTACCACATGGCCAACTAGGTAAGCCTAGAGGATGGACTGGATGGATAGATTCATCTCAAAGGCCTGAGGTTGCCCACCCCTGCTTTAGGACACACTTTCTAGTCATGCATGGGACATGATCCTATACCACTTCAGTGTACTGTAAATATCCACCAGTAATGTTATACTGTACTGAATACTAACACGGTACAACTATGTGGATCAATGGTCAATGTGCATGGCTGACCACCCACTGTGTAATTGCAATGCACAGAGGTAACATGCATTTACAACCTACTCTATGTACGCTAACACTGTACCATATATACAACAGCCCCGTGTGCACAACTTTTATGTCACCATCTGATGGATAGGACCATCACATATCATCCACAAAAGAAAAAAACACTGCAGATATACAGCAACTTTTACCTGCATATCCTTTTAACAGGATGCCAGGTATGACAAGGAAGCAAGGTGCAACTATTCTCTATTGCACAGTATAGAGTCTCCTGTTCCTCCACAGTTTTTATTAACAATATGTAAGGAAGCTAATAAACAGAATGGCTTCATTGTGACTGCATGCATTTTTATGGGGGAGGGGAGAGAAGGGGAGTAAAAGAAAGGAAGAACTCTCCTCCTCCCTAAGAGCTATGGGACAGCAATTGTGTTGATTTTCTGCCAACATGGGAGTTTCTGCTTAGCAAGTTTGTGTGTATTTTCCCTTTGTCCACATCTCAATTGCCCACATCTAGAAAAGCCCCAAAGCAGATGTCCAAAAATCTAATTAAAACTACAGATGGCCCTCTGCTGATGTACACTAAAATGTGTGGGTCCCAGGCAGATTTAAAACCACCAGTGCAAAAACTCTGGATGCCTTTACTTCAATTGTTCTTGCTTTACTAGTCCATGTTTTTTAGCATTATACTCTTCACCCATGACCGCAAGCCCAGGCTTTCAAAACAATATGCATGCATACAAAAGTCATTACAGAGCCAGACACCTCCACTTTTTGAAGGAGGGAAATATCTGAAAGTCAGAAAATAGCTGAACTCAACATCACATACACCAGTTGTCTGCAGCAACTTTCAAAACCATTTTCACTTCAATGTGTAAGACTCACATATTCTCTTCAACTTATTTAGGACTCAAACAAAGGGAAGATAGGAAAATCACTAAAGATATTATCCATTTGGCCAGAAGAAACCTTTGTAGTGCACAAAAATCCCTAAATACATGGTCATGTTGCTTAAAAGTCAAAACTAGAAGCAGATATACACTGAGTCAACAAAGCTAAGTTACATATAATAGAAATACAGTAGAAAATATAACGGCATTCCAAGGCGAGTAAGAAATTAACTTCCAAGGCTAGTAAGGAATCAACAGTCCAATCTTGTAACAGTGCAGTCTACTGAAAAGAGAATCCCACTGAGTTTTATAGGTTTTATTCCAAGCTAAGTTTGTGTAGGCAGCTGGCATGGTACAGTGGTTTGATTACTGGACTAGACTCTGAAGGACCAAGGTTCATATCCCCACTCAATCATTGGAAACCTACCACGTGACCTTGAGTAAGCTACTCTTTCTCAGCTTCACAGGAAGGCAAGGGCAAACCTCTTTGGAATAAATCTCACTAGGTAAACCCCATGATAGTTCCTCCTTCTGGTGTGACATGAAGGGGCACATAACAACAACAAGTACAACAACAAAAGTAGCTGTAGGACTTCAATGTAACAATGCAGTCTGACTCCTAACACCTGGCTGTTTCTTGCTGGAAGGGTTTAGGAGCTACAGAAGGTGTTCTTCTGCAAGCCTCCACTGGTGAGGAACAGCTCCTTCAGAGCAAGGAAGACAACATTCTGCTGCCTGGACAGGTACCTATGCAACCAAAACTTTGGCCCTTTTCGCATGCCAATCCTGTTGCCAAATGGCCTCGGGAGCATCGTGCAATTGTGAGGACCATTTCACATGATGACCTTGCAATCATGTGACACTCCTGAGGCCATTAGGGGGCGATCATGTATTATATCATTTTCGGCTCGTTGCCGGAAATAATGCGTGATCACACATTGCTCCTGTGCCCCCCACACACTTACTTTGCATGCGGAGGCTCTGGACATGTGGCCATCGTGCTTCCTCCCCCAGCGCAGCCTGGGAAAGTACCCGGCTGCACTGAGGAAGGAAGGGGCGGAGTGCTCACGCTTCCTTCCGGCCAGCACGGAGCTGGTGCAGAGGGGAAGCTGAGGGGACACGAGTGCCTCCCAGACAAAGCTTTTTGCTCAATCCCCGCGTGACGGCAGCAGCACCAGGTGAGGTACGAAAAAGGGCCTTTGAGAAGTGAGGAAAGGCAAAGCACAGAAATAAATACAGAAACCACGCAAAGAAGGAAGGAAGCATTCAAGATAAGGTACTAGCATAATATTTTGCTTTCCAATCAGGAATTAGGAACTCCCTGCCCTTTTCCATATTTTAGTTAAGCTAGGAATGTGAGGTTTCTGAATGCAGGATGTTCACCAAGCAAAACGAACTTAGGTTCAAGAGGACTCCATATATGAAGTAACTGACTTCATCCTTCATGTCCAGCTTATATTAAAAACAAGAGGGGTGACTCTCCCATCATTTGGTGGGGGAGAGATGATTCTCCACTCAGTCTACAAACAACTACTGCCTTCCTCCCACCCCCAAAATAACTACACCCCCCATGTGAATTGCTCCTTAAATATATTTGGAAAATCCTTCAAGTTTACTTACCGAGAGTTACGGAAACCACAGTTCACAAAAGCTGCAGCATATTCTCAACAGCAGGTGACTACTAATCAAGGCATTTTGCTATACAGGCATGCCTGTATATGATATACATATATATGGTAGGTTAGGTTTCAGACCACTGCCATAAAGTGAATATCATCTTAAAGCAAATCACAGCCATTTTTTAACTTACTAGCACATATGAAAGCCTAAAACGATATTTATAGTATCATTGAGTAACTGTACAATAGTGCTACGCCTAAAAAATAATACAAAAGTAAAAATAACAAACATTTTAAATTGGCAGAATACAACACTGAGACAAATGCTCTAACAGACTTGAGGACAGGTAACAAAATGGCACTGTATTATATACCTGAACAATGTGGTACAGATTGAGTCTCCCTCATCTAGAAATCTGAAAACCTCTGAAAACCAAACCTTTCTTCTGTCAGCCTCGCACTCCTGCCTTCAAGGCAGTGGCTGCAGTGTTCCAGCTCTTCTGCATTTCTGATAATAAGGAGTGCTACAACCACCACCTCAATGGTGGAAGCAGGTGGCCAGTTGCAGAGAGAAACTGAAGGTCTGTGAAATGTCAGAAGGCCTGGATTCTATCTGATAGAATATGCTGGGTATTGTGTTGCTGATGAGTGTGTGAGTTTTTTAACATTGCTCTAATTCTTTTTGATTATGTTTTAACTTTTGTAATCTGTGGGTTTGAACTATGTCTTTTTAATTGTTACAAGCCACTTTGAGTCCCAACCGAGGAAAAAAAGTGGTGGATAAATAATGATGATGATGATGATGATGATGATGATGATGATGATGATGATGGATTAGCACTGAGCACTAAGATTGGATTCCTGCTATTTCACAGATCCTAAGTATCTTTCCAGCTGCACATCTCACAAACAAATAGCAAACAAATGAGACACAAGGCTATTCTAAAAATGTACTGCACAGTATTTGAAAATCCAGAAAAGTCCAAAATACATAACACTTCTGGTCCCAAGCATTTTGGATAAGGGAGATTCAATCTGTATTAGCAAGCGCTCTACAGCAAAATGCCTTAAAGCCAGGTATGTCTGTAAATGGAAAAAGGTTTAGTAAGAGAACATTTTAAATCATTTAGACCAGTGGTTCTCAACCTGTGGGTCCCCAGATGTTTTTGGACTTCAGCTCCCAGAAGCCCTGAGCATTGACCATAGTGGCTGGGGCTTCTGGGAGCTGAAGTCCACAAACATCTGGGAACCCACAGGTTGAGAACCACTGATTTAGACAATACGGCACTTTGTTTCCAAGGTGGTGGGACTCTGTGCTCCTGTGAAGCAAGAGGCTATGCTGACAGTAGCAGTGCTGTTGGTAAGGTCTCCCATGTCAAACAGGCTCTTGCTGAGGACCCAGACTAAATGTGCCAAAAAACTACTCGGCAGCAGCAGTTGGGTTGGGGAGGGTGACAGTGGCAGAAGATCAATTCAGCAACAATGGGAGTGGCACCACAGCTAAGACTTGTTAGTATTGCTCAGAAATCAGCAATGTTAAACCACTCTTGAAGCCTTCTACCTTGACAACCCTATGAAGATACAGTCCAAAATGAAACAAGAGATAGTGCCAGAGATGAGATTCACAGGTCAGAAGGCACTCAACGACCTACTGGGGCATAGCAGAGGACAACTACAAGTAACACTATGCCTAAGGATGCAACTGGACTCAAGACAAAAGGACGTCTGGCTGTTGACATGCTCAGAAATGAAAGGGAAGTCCGAAGATGCACAACACATCTTATATAGGAACATGGAATGTGAGATGCATGAATTGGGGGAAGCTAGATATTGTAAAACAATAAACCAAGTGTATAAACATTGCAGTACTTGGAGAGAATGCGCTAAAGTGGACAAGAATGGGACATTTTGAGTCAAATAACTACACAATGTTCTGCTCAGGAAATGAAAATCTAAGAAGAAATGGGGTGGCATTAATAGTGAAGAAAGATGAAGCAAAAATAGTCAAAGGATATAATGAAAAGTCTGACCAAATAATACCAATAAGGCTCCAGGGAAAACTCACCAATATAACCATAATCCAAATTTATGCTCTAACAACAGAGGCAGAAGAGGAAGAAACTGAAAGATTCCATGCTAGAGTCCAGGAGGAAATTGATCACACACCAAAACAGGATATGTTCGTAATCACAGGTGACTGGAAAGCAAAACTAGGAAATAAAGCAGAACCAATCATTGTAGAAGAATTTGGCCTAGGATCAAGAAATGAAGCAGGAGAGGAACTGACTGAATTTTGTGAAGTCAAAAGTTTCTTCATTGTAAACACATTCTTCAGGCAAATAAAGAGGCGACTGTATACATGGGCATTACCTGATGGCCAGTATAGAAATCAAATACATTACATGATTAGAAGCAGAAGATGGAGAAGTTCATTCTATCTGCAAAAACAAGACCAAGAGTAGATTGTGGCACAGACCATGAACTGTTAATATCAAAAAGCTAAACAACACCATTAAATGAATCTCTATGCCAAAATACAACCTGAAGAACATCCCTGTAGAATTTAAAGATGATACAAAAAACAGATTTGCATTATGGAGCCTAATTGACTGGGAACTAGAAGAACTCTGCACAAAAATCAGTGACACTGGAGGGAAAAATGTAAAAAGACATTATCTGCAAGCAAAAAGAAGGAAAATCCTTACTGGGTGAGAGATGAAATTCTTCAAATAGTAAGGACTGACACGAAGCAGAAGTAAAAGAGAACAGAACCTGAAATGCAGCTGTTCAACAACTTGTGTGCAAGGACAAAAAGAACTGCTATAATGACCAACACAGACAAACAAAAGACCACAACAAAAAAAGGTAGAACAAGAGACCTCTTCCACAATATCCAAGAAATCAAAGGGAAATTTAAACCAAGGGTCCATGCCATTGTATTTCTAATTGCTATGTACGGTTATAAAAGCTGAACGGTGAAGAAGGCTGACAGGTAGAGAATCAACTCATTTGAGATTTGGGGCTGGGGGAGAGTTCTCTGGATATACTGGAGTATCAAAAGACAAATGAATTGAACTTAGAGGAAATCAGGCCTGAGTTCCCCCTGAAAGCCAGGATGACTAAACTGAGACTGTTGTACTTTGGACGTATCATGAGAAGACATGACTCAGTAGAAAAGATAATGATGCTTGGCAAGATAGAAGGCAGTAAGAAATGAGCAAGACGCCATTACAGGTACATAAACTCAATCAAGGAAGCCAAGGCCCCGAGTCTACAAGACCTGAGCAGGGCTGTTGGTGATAGGGTGGCCTGGTGGTTTCTCCTTCACAGGGTCATCATAGGCCAAAGGCAACATGAGAGCAGTTAACAACAACAACAATATTATTAAAAATAATTTCAGTAATAAAGCATAATTTAAATGAGGAAGTCTGGCTTGTAAAATACCAAAAACATGGAAATACAGGGACCACTTTGGATTAAAGATTAGTTTTGTCACTCAACTGCACATGAAATTTCAAAGAAAATTTTGAATCCTGTTACTATTCAAATATTTAAGATTTACAAGTTCATAATTAAATGGACAGGGGTGTTTTTTTTAAACTAAAGTGTGAAAAATAGAGGGAAAGCCAATTAAATGGTTTTTACCATTAGTGCCAAACTTTATTAATTTGGAATTTAAATAAACGCACTTCATGAAATTCATACACAGATATCAGTGGAAAACCAGTTTAGATGAAAAGAGCATTAACAGCTGAGACCAAGATGTTCTGTCTCAGAGCATAATTAATTCATATTAATAGGAAGGTTTGCCTTGAAGATATATTCTGCTCTTATTTAGCTGGCACCACTTTTTATCTTAAATGTAACACTTTGAAATAATTTCCCATGACTTGCAGTGACTCTGTGTGTGTGTGCGCGCGCGCACAACTCTATATGGAGGTTGCTTTTGCTATGAATATTTTTATATTATTTTTCTAAGAGAATGTTTTAAATGACTTTTCAATAGTTTCATTTAAAGAAAGGGAGTAGTTTTTTTTTAAAAAAATCCCCTTCCACATTGATCTTCTTTCTTCTGTTATATATCGCCTCTGTGATATCAGTGTGTACATTTCCACATAAAACAGACCAACTAGCAATGTGCTTCAATTCTCATTTCACAACAGAGTTGCATAAAACTGCTGCTATACCTGGAGGTTTCTTATCATGTAGAAGCATATATGTACTTATAGGCAAATTTATCTGTTGATGAACCAAACATCTGACAGTTTCTTCGCACTGCCTTTAGTCTAAGGCTGGAATACCTATCAGAGAATATGTTCAGCCCAATTCAATTATCCTAACTTATTGAGTAGATATACATAGGATTACATTCTATAAAGAAACCTGGAATGAATCTGCTTCAAGGAATAATTTCATTGGCTGTACAGCTACAGTTCTCACTGTACGCCTCATTGAACTTTTAGAGTAGACCCTTCAACTGTGCTGCAAAACAGTGCTACTCAAAAAGGTGGTCCATAGACTGGTGCTGGTCCCAGAAATCCTGGAGACATGTCTCAAGATACTCCCAAAGGTTGTTGTCTCATTGATAAAAAAAGCTTGATGCATTTTGGCAGCAGATTTTTTTAACCAGTAAAATAACCAACCTTTGAGCATCTTGAGATGCACTTCAGTTTCTTCTGCTGGTGCCAGAGCCACAGGCTTTCTGCTGCCTGGTGAATTTCCAGGAAAGAAAGGAATAGCTGTGCCTAACGGGCAGAAATATGGTACCAATCCCTAGAACACTGGAAAAAATAATTGTCCCCCCCCGCCAAAAAAAGGACGGCTTTGGAGTCACTGCTGTAAAAGAGACAATGTAATTCACTTTTACACTCCTATATTATCCCTATCGCAGAATTACAAAAAGTAACTTGATATAGAAATAAACATTCAATCCTACTGCACCACTAAGATTATAAACTGCTATTTCAAATGAGGCTGTTGGAAAAACCCACATTCTATTTAGACCTGAACAGAATAGTTTAACAGAAAATCTGAAAAGCATGGAAAACAATGTACTGTGTTGCAGAGTCATAATGTCTTCTGTGTATGGATTTGTTATGTATGAGAATTAACTCTCATGGAACAGTTTTAGAACACTGTTTCTGGATCTGGAACAGAATATAATGTTACTTTAAACAAGGGTCTATTTGCATTCTGCCGCTTAATAATTGCTGCTAATATTTTCTACACTGGATTTAGTGTCCTTTCCACAGAAAATCTTTTTGACAGAAACAAGCTTATATAAACGCATTATTTATCCTTGGCCATGGGGCCTGCAAGACCTTAGTTTTCTACTGATTGTGATGTGCTGTTTATGCAAATACATCTCTTGCGCCTTATCACAGTGACTGTTTTAGCAGAGAGGGCTTTTGGATTTGGATTAAGTCCTTTATCTGAAATACTGGCACAAGCATGAATGCATCAGAGGAAAGCTCCGATGGAAAGCATCTGCAGTACGTTTTCCTCTTGCAACGTCTTTCAAGATCGCTTATCATTTTTCAGCATCGTTAGGGTCAATTTCAAAGAGAGGATAAACAGGAGAAAAAGGCAGTGAACGCACTCAGATGCACTTAAAAAAACTCAGTAGTTGTGAACTCAAGTAAATGGCTACTTTCTTTGAACTCCATTCTGCACCCTCTTGCCTGGAAGTTAATTCCTATTAAATTCAGTGGCAGTTGCTTATGAGGAGACAGGCATGGAACTCCACTGCCATTCTCATAGAAACCAGGATTGCGCATGTACTCTACCCTCATATCTTAGTTTCTCATCCCTAAACAAGTGCTGGGGTTCTTGCAGTCAGGTTCAATAGCTTGAAGCTTGAATAGCTTGAATTCATTTCCTTCATCATTAAGTACCACAGTAATAATGATCTCTCAGTTTTATTGTATGTATTTAATAATACATATTAAATGTATTAAGTGCTGCTTTGTGTCTTTACAAAGTGCTGGAGAAATACTGTAAAAACTTAGTGGAAGAATTCCATTGTTAAGTACCAAAGACCATTTGAAACTGAAACACAAATTTAAGCTGCAGATAAAACCAAGTATGAGGGTATTCACAGGTGTGAGTAACTTGTGACCCTTCAGATGCTACTGGGATATAATTACCATCAGCCCCTAGCCAACATAGCTAATGGTGAGGACTAATGGATGTTGCAATCCAACACCTGAAAGGCTACAAGTTGTCTACTCCAGGCTATCAGGAAAAATTAATTTGTAGGTATAAGTAAGACCTGGAATTGTTAAAAGATCTCTGGGTAGAACTTTTCAACCACTTAAGAGAAAAGGCAGAACAGAAACCATGATAACCTAAGGCTATCCTACCCACCAGGGCCAACCCTACCATTTGGCAGAATGAGGCAGCTGGATCTGTCAAAAGGACAGTGATATTTACTGTACTATTTTTTTATTAATAATTTTATTAAGTTTCACAAATAAAAACATCATACATTTTAAATTGTACCTTTACATGAAATATTTCTGCTCTTCCACTCTGATCTAGTTTTCATTTTCTAAATTTCTATTCACTTATTACATTTAAGCATCACAATTCCATGTTCATCTTACATGTTTGATCTTGCATATCCCTCATCCACTTCATGTTATGTCACAGTTATTCCTCTTTTATTTCCAAAACCATAATTCAGGCATTTTCTCTTGGCAATTCCCAGCAATTACCCATTACAATTTGCCATTCTGCTTTTATCTGTCGTCCGATTTCCTCTTTAGTCTTTGTGAAACAATATCTGCATTTCCATTTTCAATCAACGTCCCCCACCATTGTTCAATTGTGGGTATTTTGCTGAGATTTCCACATTTTAGCATATTCTATTCGAGCTGTCGTTATCATGTGCAATATTATTCTCCAATGTCTCTTAATATTAGTATTCTCAAGAACATTTGTCATGTTTAACAGATAAGATTCAGGGTTTTTTTTACAAATTGAACCTTCAATATTTCACACATCTTTTTATGTATTTCACTCCAATATTTCTTTGTCTTTGGACATGACCACCATATATGGAATATTGTCCCACCTCTTTCTGACATTTCCAACACGCTCCCGTACCTGTATTGTAAATCTTTTTTAATTTATCTGGTGTCATATACCATATGAAACAATTTAAAATAGTTCTCTTTAAGGTTCTGAGCCGTTGTCATTTTTCTAGTCCTCTCCAGCTCTGCTCCCATTCGCCTAATTGAATTGAATGTCCAATATTTTGCACCCACAAAATCATTGCAGGTTTTACAGTCTCCTCCTGTCTCTCCTGTATTAAATTTTCTTGATATATATGGGCTAATAAATGAGGTGGGTTATCAAAAATAGATTAATCACTCCTGTCTTTTCACTTGGTTCTATTCCATATGTTTTCAAATCCATCTGAAATCTCTCATTTAACTGCCTGTACGGAAACCAACTTAATGATAATCCTTTCTGTTCCAAATTTTCTCTTTGATTTGATCTTATAAACATTTGTCATCGATTTCTCTAATATATCTTCATATCTCAGCCATTTCTCTGATTCGATCCATCTTCCAAAGAAAGCTTCCTGAGGGGATACCCACATGGGTAGCTGCCTTATGTTTTTACTCTTATATTCATTCCATATTTTCAGAAGCGATTTTCTGACATAGTGCTGCAAAAAATCTTTATCAGATTTTTTGCTTTATCATAGAACATATAGGCATGCCAACCCATCCTCAAGTCCGCTCCTTCCAGTGCTGGTATTCTTGTATCTTGTAAGTCAATCCAATCTTTTAGCCATGTGAATGCCGCAGCTTTCTCTTATATTATTATTTAATATCCCCATTGTCATTATAAATAGCAGAGAGGACAGTGGACATCCCTGTCTTGTCCCTCTGTTGGATTTAAATATGCTTTTGTTCTTTCTCCGTTAATGGCCAGTCGAGCTTTTGTCAGTTATATTTTGCTTCAATCCATGATACGGTACTTCCAGCTTGCATTTGCTTCACAACAGTCTTCATAAATGGCCAACTAATAATATAAAACTTTCTCCGCATCTACAAATATCATGGCCGTTGCTTTTAATAATATTCAATTATATTCAATACTGCTCTTATATTATTTCTTAAGTGTCTTTTTGGTATAAGACCATTCTGATCTTCGTGAATAAGCTCTGGCAAAATCTTTTTGAGTCTCGTTGCAAGGATTGTAGCAAAAATCTTATAGTCTATGTTCAAAAGTGAGATTGGTCTATAATTTTTGACATCTTTCAAGTCTCTCTGCCTTCTTTACGAATCAGCACCACGTTTGCCCCCTCTCCAGGTATCTGGTACTCCTTTTTTTATAATCTTATTTATTGTACTTTGCAGTGGAATTGAAATCTCATGTTGTAGAGTCTTTATAGTATCTTACCGTAAAACCCCAGAGCTTTATCGTTCTTCAAGTTCCTGATGGCTTCCATTACTTCCATCATAGAAACTGTTTTATTCAAGATCAATCTATGATCTCAGTGAATCTCATTTTATTTGTTCTCTCCAGATATTCTTCCAATTCCTGCTGTTTTTTTACTTCAGCAATCTTACTCATCAGTTTCTCATAGTACTTATAAAATGCCTATTTTATTCCTTCTTGTTTGGTAATTCTCTCCTCTCCATTTTTATCTCTGATATGATATTCTTAGTCCGTCTTCTCCGCAACAGATTAGAGAGAAGCTTTGAAGATTTATTTGTTTGCACAAAGTAATTATATCTTGTTCTCCATCTGCTGTTCAATTTCATTCAAATTAAGTTGGTTCAATTCAGCTTGACATGCTTTCATCTGTAGTCTGATTTTCTCATCAGAAGAATCCTTCCTCATCTGTTTCTCCACTTCCTTCATCTTATCCAATATTTGCTGCTCTCAACATTTCTCCTCTCTTTTCTAATTTCCGCAGACCATCTGATGAAATTACCTCACATCACTGCTTTCCTTGCGTCTCATATAGTTTTCATCGTCAAATCTGGTGTCATGTTTTCACTAAAATCATTAATGAGCTCCTTCTTTGCTTCATTTATGTATTTCTCTTTATTGAAAACCTCATCATTTAATCTCCATGTTCTTTCCTATCCTTAATCTTCATTTTTAGAAGCAACGGATTATGATCAGAGCACATGTCTGGAAGAATGTCTATATCTGAAGCCTTCATGAATATCGAGACTAGATACCAACATCATGTCAATTCTGGACATTGATTTATGTCTATCTGAATAAAAGGTGTATCCTTCTAAATGTCCATTTTTTGTACCTCCATACGTCAAAAAGATTCAAATCATCCATCATGTTAAAGAAGCTCTTAGGTAGTTTTCCATTATTTCGGGGGATCAATTTCTGTATCGATCTATCTAATTGTGGATTGACAACTCCGTTAAAATCCCCCAGAACAGCAATATTCGAATTTCCTGTATCACTCATATATTTCTGTATCTCTTCGTGTACTCTGGGGAAGAATTCACCCTTCGCTCCATTTCATAAATTCCGACTATCAATATTTTGTCTTGTTTAGTTGTCACCTCTACTCCTAAATATCGGCTGTTGCTATCCTGAAAGATCTGATGAGCACCATATTTTGCGTTCACATATATTATCACTCCCTGCTTCTTTTACCAATCGTTGCTGTATAATAGCTCCTTAATTTCAGGTTTCAAAGATATCTCAAATCTTTAATCCTAATTCAAGCTTCTTGTAGACATATTACATCCAGGTTTTGTTTTTCTAGTAGTGAAATATTTGTCTTCTTTTATATTCAGAGTTAAATCCTTTAATGTTCCAAGAGTATATCCTTAAATCCAATTTGTCCATTTTATCAATTTTATTATTAATGTTTATAGTTTTAAAGTTGGCTTAATCCCTTATTTGATCTCCTTCTAATTCCCCTTCTTCCTGTTGAATTTCTTCTTGTTCTATATCAGCATCTTCATCCTCTTCTTGTGATTTCACCTCTTCTTCTCCTGGGAATTGTTCCTCTTCTTTTTCTTCCTCCACACCTGTCTCTTGACAATCTTTCTTCAATCTTTCCATCATTTCCTTCACCTTGTGTACTGAATTAATTTTATGTCTCTGTTGTTTGTATGCAAAGGAAATGCCCTCGATTTCTCCCACCGGTGGTTGATCTGATGCTTTACCAGAAGATTTGCCAAAGGCTTGTAGTCTTGTCTCTTCTTTAATATCTGATACGGTATGTCTTTAAATATTCTCACATCTTTTCCTCAATCCTCAACTGTCTATCGTAACTTTGTTGTAACATTTTATCTCTCATTACTGTCCTGGTAAATGTTATGATAATATGGCTTGGAAGCTTCCTCTCTCTAGCCACTCGAGAAGTTACTCTGAACATTCTCTGTGCACAGTTCCAATTTCTCCTCTTCGATGTCGATAAATTCTGCCAAAGCTGGTAACATCTTAGCATACAAATTCTCCCCTGTCTCCTCAGGGACTCCCCTAAAGCGAAGGCATCTTTCTCAATATCTCAATTCCTGTGCAGTGATTTGGAATTCTTCTTCTAGATGTTTATCTTTCAACACCGTCGCCTCTGATTCTAGCTGTTTGACTTGTTGTTTTAATTCTTTAGTATCTTTTTCAATGTAGTTACTTCTTTAGTCAAGATATCTAATTTTTTTCCCCGCTTATCAATTTCATGTTTCATATCTGTTCTCATTTTTCACTTTTAAATCTTTTCTGATATCTTCTCTAATACTTTTTAACTCCTCCATCATTTGCAGCATAAGATCTTGAGATTTCTGGGGTATATCTGTTGATGTACGTCTGGCAATTTGGGTTGTTGTTACTGCAGCAGCTGCTCCTTTTTTTGACCTGGATTCCATTCTGTTAACAGTATCTTGTTCCCTGGTTTTCTTATCAAATAAAATCTATTTATGCATATATCTTGAGTCACATTCAACACTATAACAATATGAATATTACTGAAGTAATAGGCTAACTGTTTATTAATCTGTACTAATATTTAAAATCCCTCTGATTAGCACTTATTGAAATCAAAAACATATAAGCATTCAAAGTCAATGTCAAAATTAGTACCTAATAGTGTAAATATATAAAATGCTAGATATAGGGCTTATTAATGTGACTATATAGATGCTTACGTATGAATTATATAAGCGTTACTATAGCATTACAAATAAAATCAATTTCTCCACTTCAATGCACTCTGCCTAGGCCCATTTCTCACTCCCCCTCCCAACTGAAGCTCTCTGTACTTTCCTCCCTCTGGGCTGCTCGAAGACTTTTCTGTATCTCAGCCGTCGATTACATGCTGAGCCGCCCCATCTTGTGGGAGTAGAGATGTTCTGCTTGCAATGTCCTTCCAGCACAGTCTCTCCAGTCTCAACAATCTGAGCTCAACAAAAACAGTGCTCAAACACCAGGAACTAAAACAGCACTTCTCAATGTCTATAGATCTCTAATATCAGAGTTCCAGAGTCTTAAAATCCAACTTGCCAGTCCTATTCACATCCAATGTAGTCAAAAACAAATATACAATAAGTCCAAAGTAGAAGGGTAGAGAAAAAAAGAAAGTTCAATGTTCAAGTAAAATTAGTCCATTCTCAATCAGGAAAGAGCCATAAAGACAAACAGACAAAAACAAGAGAAAAAAAACTGTAATCCCAAGCGAAATTATTATTTTTCCTACCAATCCACTGTTCAGATTCAAGTCCTTTCCAAATCCTAGTCCTTTCAAAATTAATTCAAAAACACAGGGAAGAGTCTTTCAAAAATCCCAAAGTCTTGTCATTTGATCCCCAGTTCATACAAAGAAGAAGTAATACCAGCAATGTATTCAACACAGCTCTTCCAGTCTCTGATTCTTTCAAAGAACTGTTTCTTAGTCCGATCCTGTCCTTTAACTCTGTCTTAAAATAGGTCAAAATTCTCTCTTATCTTAAAACACTCCAGTCGCTGATGAAAAAGCAGAAAAGCCACTTGGCAAACTCTTTTTTTAAAAAAAAACAGCTGCCCCTTTAAGACAAACTCACAGCCATTACGTACTCACATTTGTAGGGGAAAATGAGACTGAACCTGTCAGGATCCAATCTTCATTTAGCAAAGTCACACAGAGAAGCGGTAGAAGTTTTATCTAATGACTTGTGGCTTCAGACTGGTACTTGGAATAAACACAGACGCAGGTAGCTTTGAATAAAAGACTAAATACTTTACTAATGACTCTTCATTTACATCTGTATTGAGAGAGCCTGCTACCTGTCTAATCTAGTGAATAGGAGATTCTTCAGTTTAACTCACCATCCTCCTTGATGGGACTCAATTGGAGCATGCGAAGAGTTCAGGGAAAGCAGCCATTGAGAAGAAAGAAAAAGAGAGATCTTCAGAGAGAGGGAGGTCTTAACCTCCACAAGACCGATGACCCAAGCAACCGTCCTGGGCCACATGATCTGAGCACCAAAGGTACCCATGATCATGCAATAAAAGACAGAGAGGCAAATGGAGAAGATCTGGCACGCAACAGAAAAGGGAGGCCCCATCCTGTCATTGCCCATCTGTTCTAACAACAAGATGGAGTGGGGAAGGAATGCTGGTAATTTTTCCAACAACATTGCCTCTGGGTTCTTTCATTTCTCCACTCCTGCGCACTGTTGCCAGTCAATTTCAGATGTGATATTATTAAAATCAAACACTAGATCAGGTAGCTTACTGTCTTTAAAAAAAAAAAGAGATTTCTTGCTTTAAAAGGCAGCGGCAGCACTTGTGTCACTCTCGCAGCAATCCTGCTGGGTCCGTCATGGTCCTACAATCCCCTGGTGCTTTCTGCTCTTCCCCCTCTGGGTAGAGCCAAATGCCAGTTTCGGGGTCCCCTTCGGACCTCTTCCACACCCCTTTTACCGGAGGGGTGTCTAGCCACTTTAGATGTAAAAAAAAAAGTGGCTGGATTCCAGCAGATGGCAGTTCGGAGCTGCGCAATTGCGCAGCTTCAATCCAAGCTGCCGTTCACGCGCACCATGTGACCGGAAGTCCCATGCGACCGGATATTTACTGTACTATTGCATTGTTATTGTTATGCTATCAAGGACAGGGAAAGATGCTTCTTGGATTTTCAGCCTCAGACACCAAAAAACTTGGCTTGCCTTGTGTACAACTATACTGTATATCTAGACTTGGGGAGAGAAGCCGGTTTGCTCTTTGCTTCTGGAAGCAAAATATCTTCAGCCATTTCTGTTGTCTAGTACCCATCCACCGCACCCCGCATTCTTTTATCTTACTTGGATACAAGATGCATGTTGAGAGTAGGGGATATGGGGAGATAGAATTTGTGGGTATTGTTTTGGAATACTATACAAGTGGAGCCTCCAAGAAATAAAAACTCTTCTGTAGTTGCCCTCCAAAAAGGGATTCTTACTTTCAGGATTCAAGCCAATCATTGCCTCCAGGCAGGGCATTATCCTCCTTCTCTTTTTGTTTTTCTTTTCCAGTTGTCGCTCTACATTTCATAGCTAACAAACAAACCATGGCCATATGCACACGACACTCATAGCGCGATGATTCCACTTTCAACCTCCTATGGAATCCTGGGATTTGCAGTTCCGGGAGGGGCCAGCTGACTCCTCCCGGAACTGCAAACCCCAGGATTCCATAGGAGGTTGAAAGTGGAATCATCACGCTATAAGAGTGTCGTGCAGAAATGTGTCATGTCTTCTAATAACAAGCCTCAGCAAAGCTGAAGCCTGCAGAAATACAAACAGTAAAAAGGCTGAGCACTGACATGCACTCACTGGGCTTTTGATGTGGATGACACTGCCCTCTTAATTGTTGCTTGTGGGGCTTTTTTAAAGAGTTTTTGTTTGTGCTTCTGCTAGCACCAGGATACTGCCAAGCAAGCTGATTCTTTGTCTTTTCTTTTTCTGTGGCTTTATTTTGTCTACTTTTCTGATGACACTCAACACCTCTGCTTCTTCTTAGAAGTAATGATGGTGGTACATTTGAGATAAATGTATACTATGTGTCCTAATTCAGTACTCTACCATCATCCCTATTTCCTCCTCCCCTGCCACCACCACCATCACCACCACTACACCATCATACATAACAGCAAGAGTTATTGTATTTGCCGGCGTATGAGATGCACCAGCATATAAGATGCACCCCATTTTCAAACAGTATTTTTCATGAAAAAAGTGAGTGTTATACGCCAGCAAATAGGATACTCTGGATTCTTAATTTCATTAGCCAACAGATTTACCAAATGACCATTTGATTCCCAAACACAATTGTTAAAACAATAGCCAATGCCAACACCTAACTGCAAAATTGGAAATCCAACAGCAATTTGCTTTGAAAGCTTTTGGTAAAGTGACCCATGCAAAATATGAAATTAAAAACAATACATAATATAATACATCTTCTCTCAAGAACAAATCATATGGACAGTCAATCCACCAATAACATCCCATCAAATATCCATAGGCAGAGAAATGTCTTAACCTGGCACCAAAGCAATATTTTATTTTATTTTATTTTATTTTATTTTATTAAAATATTTTTATCCCACTCCTCATAATCTCAGGTGGCATATAATTAAAACAATCGAATTTCCAGATAAAAGCAACATAATTATTTAAATAGGATAAATGCATATTCAATAAATCATCAAGTTAAAACAGTAGAAAAGGCTGAAATGGTTGAAACCACGTATATGGACACTTTAAGAAGTAACAAAATTAGACCCCAAAAGATCGATGATGGTGACTCCTCGTCCTTTCCTTGGGCACCCCCTGGGTTGGGGGTACACCAAATACCCAATTGATTATAACACTGAACCCAGGAAGGTCTTACTGAAAAGAGTAGTATACGGCAGAATAAAAGGTTGTGTTACTGTGAGAGTTGTCTTCCACTCTCTTAAGGGTGTTTAAGGAAAGCTAATCATTTTTTCCAGATGGCTTTCTTGGCCCACTACCAAGTCTTTATAAAGTCAAATGTGAAGTTCTGGGTTCTTTAAACATTTTTACAAAACACTAGACAAATTCAGAATAGACATTCTGTCTTTGGAAAGGAGCTATCTTGTCAAGTTCATAAACAGCTGAGATTGCCAAGCAATCAGGCTAAGGGAGTTCTTCAAACATTGTAATGTTTTCATTTCATTTTTCAATTCCATTTTTATTTCAAAACATCTGGACTTATTCAATGTTACAAATATGCCACAAGAGTCTAACAGTAACTATAAAAGATTTACTTGTACATATTAATTCTATTGATAATTGTTGGGCCCAAGGCCCTCTGGGTAGGCCCTGTGTTGCACACTCACACATTTCAGGTCAGCCTGCTTTTGCACTAATGAACATATTTGGGGGGTTAGCTCATGCTATCAGATTGCCGGGTCAGGCTGCCCTGTATGCTGCAGTCTTGTGAGATTAGCCAAGGAATGTTAACGATGGGTGCTTCACTCCCCACGCCGTCTGGTACAGTGAGGGGAGAGCAAAGCCTGATTAGAGACCATCCGCTGCCGTTTCGGGCAGGTAATGAGATTTGGCCATGAACCTATCATGCACTTGGCCCATGGGTGCCTCAGTAATTGGCGTCTGAGGTGGGATAGCCCCCCCCTGCCCGTTTCGGCATGGTGGGTTGGACTGGCAGCCTGTTTTGCCACTCGCGTACAAAAAGCCTATATAATCTGCTGGAACAAAGAGAAACCTGCTCTGTCACCTGCTTTGCCTTTCCGACGGTGTCAGAGTGTATGTATGCTTGTGCGCCTTTCATTTTTCTTTTTGCTTCTTTACTTAATAAACTGCATCCTCAAAGACCAGAACTGGCTTGGTTCTTGCCTCCCAGCATCTCGCACTTCGAACCTCGCATGGCTGCCTAATCCAGGGAGGGTTGTGTGCGGTACAAAAATTTACAGTATTCATATTGTATCAACTCTCCCAAAATTACTCTATAGATTGTCAGCCTTGGAAGTTATTCAGGGTGATGGTAAGGAGTGGATGGTTATGTACTTAAACATGCAGAGAATCCAACACTATACTAAACAAAGCCAAGTGATGGTACAGCAGTAAAACTCTGCAGTATCTGTTAAATGTTTCTACTAGCTACAGTAGTTCAAAGGGCACGGGTGGTCCTTGTAATAAGACATTTGTGTGTTTTAGAGATGAGAGTTTGGATGGTGGAAGCTGAAGATCAACAACATCTGAAGGACTGCATGTTCCCCATCTTCCTGTAAGTGGCCAAGACACTGGGTGAGTAGTGTTCTTTAAGGATCTTTTCAGTTTATAGCAGGCCCACCATCAAGCCCACTCTATGATTTAAGATCTTAGTCAAGCTTTGTCTCTTTTTCCAGCAAAATGTTGGAAATGTCCCAGATCCTGCTTTACCAAGCTTCTTAACCTGTTAACCAATACCTACTACTTGTCTGGTACTCCCATTCAGGATGTGCCTAGCGTGCAACCTGGATGAGCAGATACAGTGGAATCATTCCTAATTCATGCCATATTTCATTTAGTATTAGAGCAAAGTATGCAAATGTAAGCCTTCAGATGATAAAATACTAGATTGCTTTATTTACTAGCTATAGTATTATAAGACTTTTCTAACATATGCACGTTACCGGACTCAATGGTCTATATATAGACTGAAATATTCCAGATCTAGTATAACATCCTGCTAAGTGCTTGACTGGTGTAACACGCTGATAACCTACAGTTGTTATGTATCAATGTGATTATACATGCAAGATTCATATAAATATACAACTGGCATTAGTTTTCCACCTTGAACACCTTCAGTACAACAGGTACGACTCCTACAAACCATCACTATGGGCCATTTTTCATAGGGCCAAAACATCTAGGTACCCATGTAGGTAACCAGGTCAGCTCTGGCTAGTACTTGGATGGGAGACTGCCAACAAACACCAGGGCCCTTTTCACATGGCGTTTGCCATGTGAAAGGGCCCCTCAAGCATTGCGCGAATGTGAGGAGCGGTCCACGACACATTCACAATCGTGCGACGCTCCAGGGTCTGGCAAATTCCGCTTATGCACTTTGTCATTTTTGGCTTTGAGCCAAAAATGGTGCGCAATCATACGTCACTCCGGGAGCCCGCGCACACTCCCAGACTGCACTGTGGAAGAAAGAGGTGGGGCTCTTGTGCAAGCAGGTGGCAGCTGAGGAGCTGAAGGAACCGGGACATGAGAGCCTCTCACTGGAGGCTGCTCGTGCGATCCCCACACCCCAGCTCTGTGAAAAGGTGTTGGGGAAAGGGCCCTGGTGCTGTAGGCTATGCTTCAGAGGAAAGAACTGGCAAAACCACCTCTGCCTATTCCTTGTCCAAGACAATCCTATAAAATTTATGAGGTCACCATAAGTCAGCAGGGGATTTGAAGACACATACACAAACACAGTTTCCTAACCCTTTCAAAGGTCATGGGTATACATGAGGCAATGTTCCATGTGCCATATTTGCCAGGTTAAAAAAAAGAGAGAGAGATTTATTGACATGGCTGCTAATCACTCTTTCCTAATACTGGTATGTGCTGTTTGGCCTATGAACATTTTGACACACTCTTGACATGTCCTGACTTCAAGCAAGACTCCATGGAGGCATACTAGTACAGCACAATAATGCTACAATGAAAGCTGCAGACAAGCAGAGGTCTTATAATGCCCTCTGTCCATCTACTCTGACCTCTTGTATAAAAAGTATGATTGTTTATACAGCCAACCAGCATTTTACTCTTCCCAGTGGCTTGTGGACTGGAATGCTATCTCTGCCATTCAGCAGGTATGGAGAATCAGCGTTATTTATAGGAGAGGGAGATACTGGTTACAAATGCTTATACACAGAATGAGTTTGTTTGTACACACACATTTTCATTGACAGAAAATCTGAGAGGCAGCCCACATGTATGAGAAACAGCAAGGTACGGTGGTTTGAACATTAGACTACGTCCATTTCTGCACTACACTGTTATAATGCTATTATTCCACTTTCAACATCCTGTGGAATTCTGGGGTTTGTAGTTTACTGAGGCCCAAGAGCTTTCTGGCTGAGAATTCTAAATGCCCCTCCCTAAACTGCAAATCCCAGGATTCCATAGGATGTGGAAAGTGGAATAATAGCATCATAACAATGTAATGCAGTAATGGCCTACAACTGGACACCAGGGTCTGAATCTCCCCTCAGTCATGGGAACCCACTGAATGGCCTTGGGTAAGTCATTCTCTATCAGCCTTAGAGAAAAGCAAAGGCAAACTCCCTCTGAATAAATCTTGCAAAGAAAACTCATAGTAGATTCACCTTAGGGTCGCCATAAGTCACAAACCACTTGCAGTCACACAATAATAATCTTAGATGCATAAAAACTGGCATGTCATCTAGAGACCAAAACAAAAACAAAAACCAAACCCTAGGAAAGGAGCAAAAAAGAAGGTAGAAATAATATATGCAGAAATGATATAATATGCAGTGAAACATACAAAATTAAATCAGTCTCATTCTCACACTCCTATGTTTCAACACATTTCTGCTAATTAATCTTCCTATTGTCTATTCACAAGATGCACACATATCACAATAGCTTCTTCATAGCTATATCTGTATAATTTGTTGAAACAGGAGAAAAGGGACTTCCGGTTTGAACATGGCGCTGCAAGAAGGTTCCCTTTGAAGTTCTGTGAAAGGGGAATCTCTGGTAGATGGCGATAGATATTTGACAATATTAACAACTTTGCCAAAAGATCCCCCTTGGTATAGGGGGATCGGGAAGGGGGCTCCGGAGATCGGTACGCGTCCCTTAGCTTCCATCGGGCGAGATTGTGCAAGGGGGGGAGCGGACGGGACGGAGAAGATCAGAGCAGCCACAGCCATCTACCAGAGCTTGAGGTGCAAGCTTACAAGCGGTGCCAGCAAACTGTTTTAGGGACTTGGCATTGGAGTGGATTTTTGGTCGTTTTCTTTTCATCCTGTTTTGGGAATGAAGATCATCAGCATTAAGTATCGGATATTAAACGTGAGTAAGACTTAGAGAGGGATTTAAGAACGTTGAAGTGGGTGAAAAGAGAAACGGATAAGCGCTTGAGAAGCCATTTGTAAAGAGCCGCTGGTATTTAGCTACATTTGGATGTTAAAATTCCATCTTAAATCGGTATATAAAATTGATGAATTTTGTGTTATAGACTGTGAATGGATTCTAAAGGACTGTGAATAATTGGATTTTTGCTTAGTGAGACCAGATCTGACAACGTTTAGAAAGAGAGTGGAGAACGGAGGGGCGAGAAGGGCAGACAGGAAGATTGGAAGGAGAAGGCAGACGGCGTTCTAATGACGAAAGGGGAACTGTGATCTAAATAAAATAAACTGAGGAGAAGTGGGACTTACCTTTGGAGATTTCTTAAGTAAATTTAATAGAGGTCCGGATGAGTAATAACATAAAGACAGCAATAAGAGACAGTGAAAGGTGGATTTAAAATGAAGAAAGGGAAAGGGGACGGAGACAGGACTGGATTGGGAAACGAGACATGAGAAGAAAAGAAAACAGCTGTATAAAGACAGTTGGTTTAAGTAAAGAGGAGAGACGAAGAACTGAAGGAGACAAAGAGGAAATAACGACAGACGAAAGACACAAACATTATATGTAATGTATTGTTTAATTATTGATTGATTTATTGACTATTGATTTAATGTAATAATATTTGAAAAGTTATAGTAATAGATTTTTGATTCAGAGTAGCTGGGGGAAATCTTAGGCTACAAGAGACTTTGAATATATCTGTTTATTGTTTTTAATATAAGTGCTAAGAAAATAGAGTTATAAAATTAAAATAAGAGAAGAAGGAAATTTTATGAGTTAATTTATGATTAAAGAATTGTTAAGTCCTATTAAGTTAGCTATATCAGCTCTCCCTATACTAGAAAGTTTAATGTATACCAGGAAGACATCCAAAATGTCTAAGACAACGACCTCTACAGGACAACGGAAACTTTCATTAGAACCAATACAGAAGACGGAACAGAATAAACTGAGCAATATCAATTGATATTGCTGGAAGAAATAAGAAATATAAAATTAGAAATATGTCAGGAAATGAAGGATTTAAAGAGGTGAGATAAAACGAGATTTTAAAAATGAATTAAAAGGAATAAAATTGGCATTGGGAAGTCTTCAAGAAGATTTAAAGTCTACACAGGATTGGGTGGAAACATTGGAATTGAAGACAAAAGAGGCAGAAGAAAGGACACAGAATCGGGAAAGACAACAAGAGCGATTTTTAGACGAAAAAGCATTGATGGATTTGAAAACAAGAGAAAATTTTATAAAAATAAGAGGATTGGTGGAACGGAAAGAAGAAAACTTAAATGACAGACTGATTCCTCCATTGTCAGAATATTTGAATATATCATGTGAGAAGATGGAATGGGAGATTGACAAAATATATAGAATTGAATCTAGAATTGCAAAAGAAAAAAAACTCCCAAGAGATGTAATGATTCAGTTAGAAAGGGAAAAAAAACAAGAGAAGAAATAATCCAGAAAAGTTTGGAAACAGATTTGATAATCGATAATGCCAGAGTATCGATCTATAAGGATATACCGTCGCGGATCTTGAGAAAAAGAAATGAATATAGATTTTTGAAACTTTTTTAAAACATCATAGTATAATTTATCGTTGGGGGAAATTAGAAGGCCTCAATTTCAGATTTCGAGGAAAACAATATAGGATTGAATCAGTGCAAGAAGCTAAAGTGTTTATGAAAAGTTATGGAAAAGATTATCTGAAAAAGAAAATACAAAACAACGAAGAAAGGAAAGAAGATAATTTAGAGGGTAGACAAGAAGTTGAACGAGACCAAGAAAGGGACAAAGAAGAGGAAGCTACAGGGAACGGACCAGAAGAAGAGGAAAGTTTAGAGTCAGTGGAGGAAGTTAATTGAGAGAATAAAATGACATTTATATAAAATATGAATTTGAAACTTCTCTCGGAATATAAAAGGAATTGTAACCCCTAAAAAAAGGAGAAGGTCTTCCACTTTATTGAAAAGAAAAAAATGGATATAATATGTTTACAAGAAATTTGTATACAATCTGAAAAAATCCATTTGATTCGGAATAGGAAGTTAGGAAAAGAATATGTATCTACACCTAAAAAAAAAAAAAAGGAGTGGTATTATATATAAATTTGAATATTTATTCTAAAGAGATATTAAAAGATGAAGCAGGCCACTATGTGGCTGTGGAAATTAATTGGTAGAATCAAAAAATATTATTAATTGGAATATATGGACCACACAAGAAACAAGAAAACTTCTATAAAGAGTTAAATAGGAAAATTACAGAATTAGAGTTTAATCATTTCCTTTTTATGGGGGATTGGAATGGAGTGATTGATCCAAAAGTGGATAGATGTCTAAGAAGAAGATAAAAGAGAAAAAAGGGAAATTACCTGGATCATTTCAGAATATGATGGATAATTTGGACTTAATAGATGTGTGGAGGTTTAAATTAGGTATTACTAAAGATTTTACATTTTATTCAGAACCTCATGCCTATTATCAAGAATTGATATGTTTATAATATCAAATTTATTAATTCAAATGATTAATAAACAAGAGATATTACCACAAAATTTATCAGATCATAATCCAATTTTATTAACATTAAAATATAAAGTGGAAGAACCATATTATTGGAAATTAAAAGAAAAATTATTACTTGAAGAAGAATTGGTTCAAAAAATGAAAAATCCAATTAAGGTATATTTAGAGGAAAATTTGAATAAGGGAGTAGACCTAATGATGGTAGGGGATGCAGCAAAAGGGGTTTTGGGGGATACTTTATACAATATAATGCAAGACAAAATAAAATGAAAAGAGAGAAGTTTCAAAAATTAAATGATGATCTGAGGAAAAAGAGGAAAGACTCAATAATGACCCACAGAACACAGGAATACAGAGAGAGATTAGAATCTTACGTAAGCAAATAGAATTACAGTTAGAAATGGAAATTAACGAGAAGATGTTATATACTAAACATTACTATTTTGTATGGGCGAATAAAGCAGGTAAATGGTTATCATATAGAATAAAAAAAGGAAGGAAAACACATTGATAACGAAATTGAGAAGTGGAGAGGTAATTTATACAGATTTTTATCAGATAAAGAAAATAGCGTTAAATTATTACAAGACATTATACAAAGGCCAAGAGACTCAAGAAAAGATGATAGAAGAATTTTTGTGCAACCAAGACTTAACAATACTGACAGAGTAACAACGGGAGAAATTAAACAAGCCAATTACAATGACAGAAGTAATAGATGCAATTCAAAAAGCAAAAGGGAAAGTCCCCGGTCCGGATGGCTAACTAATCAATTTTATAAGACTTTTCAAAATGAACTTGCTCCTATTCTACAAACACTAATGAATGAAGCATTAAAAGGGAAAATCCCAGATTCGTGGAGAGAAGCCAACATAACTTTAATTCATAAAGAAGGGAAGGATCCCTCAGATATTAAAAATTATCGTCCAATTTCGCTTCTTAACACTGATTATAAATTATTTACATCTATTTTATCCATTAGACTAAAAGAGGTATTAAAGGAAATAATCTCAGAAGATCAAGCGGGTTTTCTTCCTGGCAGGCAAATAAATGATAATATGCGAAGTATAATTAATATTATAGAATTGTGTGAAAATCACCCTCAAAAAAAATTGATGGTTTTTTTTTCATATTAGAAAGCCTTCGATATGGTGAATTGGGAATTTCTATTTAAAGTGTGTCAAATGATGTGTCTAGGCCCTAATTTTATTAATTGGATTAAATCAATATATTCATCACAATTTGCATACGTTTTAGTTAATGGAAGCAATGTTGGGAAATTTGAAATACAGAGAGGGACACGTCAGGGGTGTCTATTATCCCCGTTATTATTTTTACTAGTTATCGAAATTTTAATAAGGAAAATTAAAGGTCATGAAAGAATTAGAGGAATTAAGGTAAGAGGTAAGGAACATAAGATAAGAGCATTTGCTGATGACTTAATGATAACATTGGAATATTCGGGAGGAGATATAGAAATTTTGAAAAATATATTAAAAATTTTTTGGAAAAATTAGGGTTGAGAATTAATAAAGAAAAATCTATGATTTTGACAAAAAATGTAGAATCGGAGAAAAAAATAGTAACATGTAGCACGGGTTTTAGGTTACCATCGAAGGCTAAATATCTTGGAATAACCCTTACAAATAAGACGTCAGACCTTTTTAAAAACAATTATTTGAATGTCTGGGAAAAATATCTCAAAAGATTTAAAAAATTGGAACACTTTAAATTTATCTTGGTTGGGAAGAATAGCAGTAATTAAAATGGCTGTATTGCCAAAGATGATATTTTTATTCCAGACTATTCCAATTATACAAAATGAAAAAGTTATTAAGGTCTGGCAAAGGGAGATATTAAAGTTTGTATGGGGGGCGAGGAAAAAAAGAGTTAAAATGAAATTGTTAGAGGATGCTAAAGAAAGAGGTGGTTTATCTTTGCCAAACTTAGCTTTATATTTTCATGCCTGTGGTCTGAATTGGATTCAAAAATGGATTAAATTAGAAGATATACAATTATTAAATTTGGAAGGAGAAGGTTTAGGTTCAGGATGGCATTATTATTTATGGTTTAATAAAGGGAAAAATAATAAAGATTTTAATAAACATTATCTAAGATCGGTCTTATGAAAATTTGGAGAAGATATTGTTTGAGAGCTTGTCTTAAAACACCGAAATGGGTATCTCCCCATGAGGCATATTATAAAAAAGAGAATATATTATTTGATAGATGGATTAGATATGAAGATATGATAGAATTGCAACGAGACCAAATTAAAATCAAATCTCAAGAAGAATTGGCGGAATTGGGAATAAAATGTCATTGGCTTTTGTATAATCAAATAAGGGAAAAACTAAAGAACGATATCAAATTTAATGGTTATCAGAAGAAAGAGAGGAATTGAATATGATTTTATATTCAGATAAGCCAAAAACTATCTCTCTTATTTATAAGATCTTATTAAAATGGTATACAGAGGAAGAAATAATTAAAACACCAATGTTGAAATGGCAAAATTTTTTTCCCTCCTATCTTGATGGAACAGTGGGAAAAATTCTGGACGAAAACTATGAAGATAACAGTATGTCAAGATATTAAAGAAAATTTATATAAGATGTTTTTTCGATGGTATCTCACCTCTCAAAAATTGGCAAAGATGACGAGCAATGCTCTAATAAATGTTGGAAGTGTAAGAAAGAGATAGGGTCTTTTTATCATGTCTGGTGGTCATGTAAAATAGTGAAGCAATTTTGGAAAGAGATTCATAGTCAATTTAAAAAATATTGAATATACGATTTGTTATGTCTCCAGAAATGTATTTGTTATCGATGTTAGATGAGAATTTGGAAAAAAAGGTGGGGAGACAACTGTTTTATATGACTGCGGCAGCAAGAATGGTATTAGCATTTAGATAGAAAGGAGAAAGAATACCCACAATTGAAGAATGGGAAATGAAATTATATGATTTGATACAAATGGATAAACTGACATATATATTAAACGGTGAAAATAAAGGAAAATACATGAAACAATGGGATAAGATATTTCAATATTATAAGAACTCATGGTATGATAATAACATGGTGAATAAATATTTTTCAGGATAAAGAGGGAAAAATTAGAAAGTGTGATGACCAAATATACAAGATAATTTTAAAAAAAAAAAGAATCTTTAATGCCAATGCCAGAAGTACGTGGGAAGAGCTACTAAATGAATAGTAGAATAAGCAATATATGTAGATTATGTAATTTGTAATATGTCTGTAATTTGTATGTGGTAGGCTATTTTGTGTTGTGTAGTTTTTAATTAGTGAAGTTTAAAAAATTTTGGTTTTTTTGTATTTGTTTTGTTTTTCTTGTATGTCATATGTTGATTTATGTATGTTTTTTTAAAAAATAAAATTATAAAAAAGAAAAAAAAAGAAAAAAAAAGAAACAGGAGAAATAATTCCAAAACTAGTAAATTACTTTTACTAAACAATGCTGGGAATGTTGTCTTCACTGATTACGAATAGAAAAAAGAAAAACAAAATTACAGAGCTGATTCTTAAGAGATTTACCCATGGAACTGATATAAATCTGACTAAAGTAATGGTGTAATGGCCTACACCTACATCAGATCCTGTCTGATCTTGGAAGCTAAACAGAATCAGCTCTGGTTAGTACTTGGACAGGCACACCAATGAATACCAGGTGCTGTAAGCTATATTTCAGAGGAAGAAACTAGTAAAACCATCTCTAGTAAAAGCCCTATGAAATTCATGGAGTCATCTAAGTTGATGGGTGAGGTGAAGGCACACGCACACAATAGTACAGTGTACCTGTCAAGATAAACTCTTGCTTAGGAATACCAGGAGGTGACCGAAGAGCTTTTTTGCTAAAGGAATTTTTCAACAGAATGTAGCCCTTATGGGACAGGCCTTGAGAGAAACAGTAAATACGTAAGTATTGAGAAATACAATCTTTTCCCATATGTGAGAAAAATACAGTAGGCAGTGTGCTGTAGTGGTCTGAGCATTGGATTACAACCTTGAAGACCACGGTTGATTCCCAGCCCAGTTACGGAAACCCACTGAGTGGCCCTGAGCACACCACACACTCTCAGCCCCCAGAATGCGATAGGTTTGCCTTAGGGTCGCTGTAGCTCAGAAACAACTTGAAGGTGCACAATGTATTTACATAACTGAAAGAAAAAAGCAGGTGCTTATTAAACTCTTTTCCAATCAAATAATTTCTTTCTTGAAAAAATGACATAAGGAATGCTTAGAATATTTTTCCATAGCAGAAATTATGATAGGTCACATATTTAGCTGCTGCAAACTGCCATAACTCTGTTGAGAGGTATTCCTATAAATATGTAAACTGTGCCTGTTTATACCACCGTGTCTACCAGAAACTGTGAGCATGTCACATGAGTGGCTCAAGATCTTTTGATCCCATAAGGACAATTCCAAAAGAGAACGGAGAAATCCTCTTTGGTTTTAAGGAAGGTGTTCTAATTGGAGCTATATCCCACCTTCAAGCAAGGCAATTCAGGACACTAGCTCATTCCCTCTCTCATGCCAGCTCAAAACATGGGAACATTGATGGAGTCTTGTACTTTTCACCCACAGTAAACAGTACAGCATAATCCCATTGATCATAAGAGTCTCTAGGTAGCACACCACTAGTGCTGCGGAAGAGCAGAAATGAAAGCCTGGCTTTGACAGTGGTAACACAGCCAAATGCAGATTTTCAGTGTAAGACTCTGCATAGGAACAGTTCAACTGATCTGTATACGGGGAGGGGGAGGCACTCTGGATTTTTAATAGGCTTAGTCCCAGGTAAGACAGATACATAGGATTAAAAATAGGGCAACTTTGCACTCCTAACATGTAAAATTTCTTTCAGACTATGTGTTCTAACAGCTTCTCTCTTTATATGGTTTCCTCTCTCATCCAAACATCCTTTTAGAAAGAAGACTATATGAAGTTCAGCAGGCTAATAAAATCTATGGCAATTATTGTACCACCCACATAATCACATTTCATTCAGTCCTGAAGCAAGGGCAGCTGTTAGATATCAAATTTTTAACAATCCACACTATCAGAAATCTTGTACCCACCCCATCTTTTTATTTTTGAGTGAACTTCAGTTGGGCACAAGCATCATGAATGCCAGCAGGGCCAGTCTTAAAGCTGGATATGATGAGCAGGCTCAGTGCCTATATTTTTTCAATGGCATGTCTTAGAAAGCGCTTGGCATCTTATGAATACAGTCTGCATTACTTGTGGCCTTGGTGCATAATCAGATGACCTGCTAATAGATGTGGTAGATTGGGTTTCACTCTTTTATTATTTCAGCAGACTTCTATTATAGGTAGAACTCTTACCATCTTCTGCAATGGTAAACACTGGATCATCCATGCTATCTTTCTTGAACATTTCCATATTTTCACTATCACTACATTAAGAACCCACTGCTTCAGAAGGGTAATTGAACTTCTTCATACTACCTTTCTGTAACTAGCTCTTAGCACCGGACAGTTTTTTAGAATAAGTTTTCACAAATACTTCGGTCAAGTCTACTATTTGTACCCCACTGTGGTGAGTGGCATAAGAATTAACACAAAGTTAAAATACCTAATTATAAACTCACACATCCATAACATCAGCAACTTCAGGCACACTTTCCATAAGTAACAAAAATATTTTCAGTCTTCTAGAAACTATCTGGAACATCTTCCAAAACACATTCTGGGATTTTTTTAAAAAAACATTCCCCACTTTTCTAATGGTTTCCATTTTGCTTTGTCAACACGCCAGAGTAGCTGGTGAGGCAGGCTAATCTGCTTTCCCCCTTTTTCTGTTTTGCTCTTCACATATGCTCAGTAAGTGAGCTGGAGGGAGCTGTTTGCCTCGCCTGTTGTACATAAGCATACACAGCTACAGTAGGATCACTTAGACTAGAATCCCATTCTTTCCCATAATTTACTGCAGAGACATTGCTACAATCCAGCACTGAAAGGCTGTCTTTCCTCAGCGCTCCTTCACCATCTTCCCTGTGCCAATGCTTAAAAAAAAATAAAAATCTAGCTAGACAGAAGACAAGAAAGGAGGGCTGGGCTGGGCTGTAAAGAGACTTTGTAAAAAAAAAGGAGCTTCTTTGTTAGAGCCATTGTTAACTGAACTACAGGTGTACTGTTATGTTTTGAAATTCTGCACAAGCCATACAACTTGATAACCCTACAAAGCTATCCCAACATTTACAGCCAAATACAGCTGTAACCGTCTAATATAAATGTCATTTAATCTGGCTGCATATAGTATGTATAAACATGAAGTGCAGAGATCAATTGATTGATTATGAACACATAAAAATGTGGTATACATCACAGTTGTGGCCTTGTTTCTTTTTTTAAATTTTTTATTTTATTGAAAGAAAAAGAATAACCAAACAAAACAAAACAGATACAGAAAGTATTATACACAATAACACACTGTAACAAAGAGACCATCAAAAAAAAAGACCATTAAAAAAAACTCCAGAGAAGACTATGCAACAAACGGTATTTTAGTATTTACTGTCTATTTTACTAAACTACTATATATATAGAATAGTATGAGTAGCAGATAGTTGGGGCAGTAATGATCTTTTAATTATGTGTGTGCACTTCTTTTCTTTTTTATTTCTTTTTTCCTACTTTTTAGTTAGTTACTTCATTAGTCTAGTTTAGATAGAATTATAGATTGGTTTATTATTGTTGTGTACTCCTTTACTTGATTATGGTTGTCGTTCTTTTTTCTTTTTTGTAGATATAGTATGTTGTGTCTCATGTTATGTTGTTCTTCTATATTCAATAAAATAAGAAGAAAGAAGAAAAAAGAAAATTACAAACAAAAACAATCTTCCTCCTTACACCTAATCGGAGTTATTATCCCTCTATGATTATTTCTAATCCCAATAGTACTTAAATTTTCATTCTATTAATTCTGTTGTGTCCTTGTTCATTGGCTAAACACTGAAATGAAGCAGTAGGTTTATTTCTTTCAAAACAATTGGGCAGAGTAGTAATAGTTGAGCAGTGTATATTTTACTTCACATCTCAGCTTCTACAATAGCTAGAAACATAAGGTGTACCTGCACTATATCATTATACCAGTTCCACTTCACTACTACATTAAATTTGCATTCTCCATTGTCCACTTGGATACAAAGCCCAACTGAAGACTCTCAACTTTCAGAAAGTGACAGTACTGAGAGGTAAAACTCAGCATCAATGAACAACTGGAATAAAAAGGTTGCCAAAAAAGCATGAGTAAGCATGATGTAGCATCCCAACATTCCTTTATATGAGGAAAATAATATGGGAACCTGTCATGAGCCACAACTATATACTGTATTTCTAAGAGATACATCTTAAGATTCCCCAGAACACCCTGAGCCAGACTGACTGGTCTACGGCATTTAATATCCCTAGAAAAAAGAAAGTTGCAATCTGGACAAATGTTTCGGTTGTTTCTGCTGTTGTTTGTGCAGTTGCAACTATTTCAACAAGTCCCACTAAGCCTTCTCAAGAAGTTCAAGCAATAACAGGATGGGAAAGGTCTCCAGTCGAATACGAAAGCTGACAATCGTCTTCATTAGGCAAATGCCCTTGATTTCAGTGGGCTGAAAAGCACACATTGTTCTGGCTTACATTATGTGCTGTCTTCAGGCTGAACTGCACAAATGTGTGAAGCTGCCTTGTAGTCTTTTGGACTCCAGCAGAGAGATACATGATTAGAATTTAGGTCAACAGCTGTGACAAGCATCTCTCCTTAAAATGAAACAAAATAAAGCCTGTAAGAGGTCTGACAGCATATGGTCTTGATTTGCTAAATGAAAAATATAGTGGACCCTCTGGATCTGCATCTCTGGATCTGCAATTTCCAGGGACTATGGAGTGTCGCATTCTATATATAGCACGGATACAACTGAACACATATGCGCTGCAGGATCCACATGCATATCACCACCATTTAATAATATGGGAAATAATCAATCGCACTTTCTGCCATTCACAGGAGGTTCTGGAATCAAACCATAATGGGAAAAAAAAACAATACCTACATAGAGAAAAAACTCATCCCTCTTCCAGAACCATACAACAAATGTATGCATGAACAGTAGCTTTGCTCCAAGGAACAGATAGCCCTAGGCTACAGGTGGGAGAGAATCCAGACTTCCTTCCCTGGTGTTTAGACTGAGAAAAATGAAAATGCTTTTTCAACTTCCTGAACAACACATATGGTATAGTAAGGATACAAGCCAAGCATTTGCATAACAGCAAGCTGTTTCAACGGATCTTAAAAACTGAACATATCTAATAAGTTGCATCATTTTAAAAATAACCGAAGAAATACTAGAGCAAAGAACTCAATGAAAAGAATGCTGGTCTTGGACAAAAATATAAAAGAATACATGTAAAATAAAAAGAACAGCAATTCTCCCAGTGCCAGTAGCATAATGTGCTGTTTGTACATACTACGTGGTGAGGTAACCCTGACTTTTATGGGGGATGTCCATGCTGTTGGGTTGTATGGACAATACAGCTACCCCGACATCAGATTTAAGGATACCGAATTTAGCCACGAAAAGGAAATCCTAATGAAAACGGAACCAAAGGACTGTGACTTAACTCTTTCAGGTTTCTACTTCCAACAAAGGTAAAACTTTTCCTTTTTGACTGTAATTGTCTGGATTTTGCCTATATAGCACCTAAATGGTTTTCCAGATGTTAGGAAATTCAATGCTCTCTGCCTAAGATAGGGGCCTGTGACTTCACAAAAAACTGAGACAGCATAGATTCCAAGAAAAGTTACTTTACTGCTGCTAATGGAGTTTACATTTTACTGCCTTTTGTCTCAGTTCCCACATGGCCAAGAAGGGAGAGGCCTCTGCCTGCACTGAAATCCCTCCAACCTCCAACCCAACTGAACAAAAAAAAAACAAAAAAACATCATCTGATATAAAATGTAAGCTTGTGATTCCAACAGGGTCATTTTTATTTTCCTCTCCTTTGTGATTTTTTAAACATCTTTTGCTTGATGAAGAAGCCAGTAGAGCTCTGAAAACCTGAATGATGCATTTTGTGCATTTTGGTTGGCCAATAAAGGGATCGCTCTTTTATGGATTTTTTAATTTGTTTTATTTTGCTTGTATGGCCAACATGGTTAACCTTGAATACATTTACAGATGCAAACAACTCTCTTTGTTTATTCTATTATGTATGTTAATATTTTCACACTGCAGTGTATTCTTACGCACTGTCTATTTCAGCTCATCCATCCCTAGGCAAGAAAGGAGCCAATATAAATAAGCTGTCCAATGTACTCAAGTCTACATAAGCCTAATGGGAGTGTCAGAGCTAACAGTCCAGATCAACTGATGGCAAAATTAAAAATACATCAAATCGAAAACTCAACAGATCTGATCAAAGAAGCATCTTTTTGTTTTCATTTATATTCACAGGGGGGTGTCCCAGGGGAAAATCAATGTGTCAAGCCCTGGGTGTGATGGGATGTAATGAATATTTATTTCTTGCAAACATGGAAATGAAGAGTATGTATATACAAGCCCTCAGGCACAAACAAGTCCTCTGAGGAAAGCTGTCACACCAGGACTTCTCCAAAAATGTACATTTAATTCACTCACCAAGAGAACTTGAAGAATTCATCAGTGCTGATGCTAAGAGGGTTACACTAAGGAACAGCAGAAGAAACACTCTCATTTTCTGATTAGGGTTAATTAATTTACTTGCTTCTGAACCTGAGATGACAGTAACTGGGTAGCGGTAACTAATTTCTTAGGATTCATTTGCACTGCTTCCTGTGTGGGCTGTAGCAGTTCCGGCTTCAGATAGGGGCCCACACGACTGAATTAGCTTGTCCATAGAAAAATTGCTACAGCACAAATATATGATTATCATTACAAGAGAACTAGGTCTTAGACTACAACACTATGTCTATGTTGTTATTGTTGTTATTATTGCTATCGTTATCTTCCATCAAGTCAACTTTAATTTATGGAAACCCTATGAATCAGAAGCCTCCAAGAGCCCTGGTCATCAACTGCCTTACTCAAGTCTTGCAAAAGCAGGGCCATTGTTTCATTGCTTGGGTCTTCTGCGACGAGTCATGTTGTCTCATGATCTCTCCAAAGTAGAACAGTCTCAGCTTAGTCATCTTTGCTTCTAGTGAGAGTTCTGGCTTCATTTGCTCTGAGACTCATTTATTTGTCGTTTTTAGCAGTCCATGATACCCATAGAACTCTTCTCCAGCACAACATTTCAGGTGAGTTGATTTTCTTCTTTCAACTTTCTTCACCATCCACCTTTCACAAACATTCACAGAAATAGGAAATATCATGGCCTGGATGATTCTGACTTTGGTATTTATTTATATGTCTTTATACTTGAGGATCTTATCTAAGCTTACTTCATGGCTGCCTTTCCAAGTTTCAGTCATCTTTTGATTTCTTGACTGCAGTCTACATGTTGATTAATGATTAAGCCAAAGTATAGGAAATCTTGAACTATTTCAGTGTCTTCACTACCTACTTTAAAGTTACATAAAGTTACGTAAATAAAATTATGAATACTGAAATATGAGTTGTTCCCATGGAACATAGTAGTATTATGCTCCATCGCATACTGGATTTATGGATAGTGATAGTTAACTCCCTTTGTGATAAACATTTTATCTCAGTGAAGGCAACAATGTATTTTCTCTGTGCCTGTCAAGCCACAAAGATTCTTCAAAACAGCTTCAAATAAATGTTGAAATGAGTGTTATCCATGCATAATGATCTTGCACTTTAATAGAGGCATTTTGGAGAAATCTTAAAAGAAATTAAAATTATGGCCAAATGAAGTAACACAAAAACTCCATTAGCTTTAGGAATTTTTCTAAAGACTTTTTCTAAATACTTTACTTAATAGCAACAGTTGCAATCTAATAGAAAAATTCAGTGGTCATTTCTATCATATATGAGTTTCAAAGCCTTTGAAATAATCAAATAGATCTTTTTTTTAAGATGAGAATAATGCATTTTCATGCCAGTGACTGTAGAACATAATATATCCCTCTGCTACCGTATGTTTATGGGGACAATGAGGAGAAAAAGAGCACAACTGAAACTGCATATTGACAACCAAAAGCTGACTGGCAATGGATTATACCGTAAGTAGATCTATTAAAAGCAAACTGACAACAGAAAACTGAGTAAGCAGAAATAAATAGGAAGAGGCATTTGCTATCCCTGACTACCTTCAGACACATGTTGAAACTGAGCCATGTTTCTTGTCAAATTTTAAACTTGAGCCAGATAATGTGATACCGTGTGACACTGAACTGTACACGCCATGGAGAAGAGTGTGCTAAAGAGCAGTGAATGTGGAATTTAAAGCATGTAAGAAGAACCCCTACAGGAGCAATGATACTTGAGAGAGGAACAAGAGGAAAAGTCATGCTGGTCATTAAAGGATTTGATAACAGAAACTCAAATGAAGCACTTACTGAAGCCAGCTAAACATCAGCAATTCCTAACATTAAGCAAATAGATTTTTTGATCCAGACTTAAGCGTGTGGTCAATTTGAGATATGCTTTGTTCCACTCTACCAGCCATGGCTCTTCAAAAGAAAACAGACAGATAGAAATGGAGACATATTCTTACATCAGTACAGACGCTTTAACGAAAATCCATAAACATGAACGCCAAAATGAAACAAATTTCCAACCATGGGTTCGAGTGTTTTTTAATTTAAAATGAAAAATGTTACCACTATAGCCTTAAGACCCTCCAATATATTTTCAATAAGGAAACTGGGAACAATAGGAACAATAAAGGAGTAGAGATAGTAATGTCGTAAATGTTTTTAAAGAGCTAAACATTTTAAGAGATCCAGTGTGGTGTAGTGGTTTGAGCACTCAGCTACAACCCTGTAGACTAGGGTTCGATTCCCTACTTAGCCATGGAAACTTGCTGGGTGACCTTGAGCATGTCGCACACTCTCAGCCCCAGAAAACCCTGTGATAGGTTCACCTTAGGGTTGCCATAAGTCAGAAATGACTTGAAGGCACACAACAATAACAACAATGACAACACCAATCATTTAAAACCCTTTTTTTAAAGTCCATGATGTTTAAGACCATGTTTTAAAAGAGTATTTATTTCATAGGCTCTTGCAAGGAATTCCCAGTAGCCTCCCATCCAAATTACTAACCAGGTCCACGTGCGCTTAGTTATAATTTGTTGATTTTTTAAACAGCCTCTGTTGCTCTCAGAACCTTCACTGGGTATACTGTCTTTATCTTAAAGACTATTATTCGGGATAGTAACTTTTTTGAAAACATGTCCTAAAATAAAATACAATTTCTAACTATAAACACTGGAAATTCAAATTCATGATCCTACCATCCCAAACAGAAGTTGTAATTTGGCCAAAGTGTTACTGATATGTGTAAAAGTTATACATGTTTACTTCAGAATAAGTCCTATTGAACTCAGAAATATAATTTAGTGCATATCTCTTCTGAAGGAAGTCCTGAAGAGTTCAGTGGGAATTACTCCTAAGTTAGGCCATTTCCGCACTAGACTGTTTTAGCGTTATTGTTCCACTTGCAACATCCTATGGAATCCTGGGGTTTGCAGTTTCGGAAGGGACCTCCTGGCCTCTCCCGAAACTGCAGACCCCAGGATTCCATAGGATGTTGCAAGTGGAACAATAGCGCTATAACAGTCCAGTGCGGAAATGGCCTTAGTGTGTACTGAGAGTCAACATGGTGTAGTGATTTGAGCATTGGACTAAGACCCTGGAAATCAGGATTCAATTCCTCGCTTGGCCATGAAAGGAAGCAAAGAAAGCATATGTCCCATATATATTTACACAATAAAAAGCACATTGAAAAAGGCAGAGGATTGGAGCTGGAAGGTAGAATCTTCTATATATACATTCTACCCATCTAAGGCTGATTCATGACAGTCAGATGGTAATGTTACTTATTTTAAAAGGTTGCCTCGGTATTTCAGACTGTAAGCCACAGGTCTCTAGTCCAATGAATACCTCTAATCTGATAAAATGTAATGTGCTTACACTTAATATTGCAATATAGTACAATGATAACAACCACTGTTTATGCCAAATTTTTCACACAGTCAATCTTGGGAATAATTTTCAAGTGGGTTATCCACAGTGGGCCTTCAGTATCCACTGGGGTTTGGTTCCAGGACCCCTGCAGATAATGAAATCTGTGGATGCTCAAGTTGCATTATCTATAATGGTGTAGTAAAATGGCATCCCTTCTATAATACAGTGAACAACTGAAACGAGTGCTGGGGAGAGCTTGAGAATCTGCAAAATGTCAGGAAGCTCCAGCAGGGTATGCATACACATCAGCATAGTGTTCAGTACGTGGCAAAATCAAGGTTTGCTTTTTGGACTTTTTTTTCTGAATATTTTCAAGATGTGGTCAGTTGAATCCATGGATGCAGAACTGTGTACACCAAAGGTCAAGTGTATGTAACTATTTTGTAAAGAAAAAAACTAACATGATTGATGGGTGTATGCTATTGGTTCCAATCTGGAAAAAAAATATTTTGAACTTGTTAGTTTATTTTTGTGAGTACAACTCCCAGAATCCCCTAGCTAGATATAGAAGTAACATTTCTACACTCTGGACACTGACAGCATTTCAACAGAGTGGGTAAAAATATTACCATGTACCAAGCCTCAGCACTATTGTAGAATGATTAATTTCTTCTTATGCGTTCCTGGCCATACATTCAGTATGTTCAGTAAGTCCTTTTACATCCACAGATCTGGAATTCAGGGGCACATGTAGTTAACATAAATGCAACTTTATTATTTACTACTATACTTACTACTCACCATCACAAAGCAAAACAAAACCCCAGTAAACCAGGGACAAGCTATGTTCATGCAGCCTTTCCAGGAACAAATAGCTGGGGGCTATAGGAAAAAACATGCCTTCTGAGCAAATTCTAAGGTAGTATCCAATTCTGTTATTGCTGAAGCAGCCCAAGGCAAGTTTTTATGTTCATACATAACATTAGCACAAAAGGAAGTACTTCTTCAGGATAAGAAGAACTTATCTTATAATAAATTACCTTAGAAAGTTATCATGGCTTTTTAAAGGTTCAGACAAAAAGAAGACACAATCCAGGCACTGAAATTAGTTTCGAGAACTGAACCTGGCTTTCCACTGCCAGGCACAAACTACTTCTGATTATCTAGGGCTGAGACAAAGAGAGGAGACGGTTTTCTGTGTCAGCAAGTGACGGCTGTAGATTGGCTGGCTGCCAGTAATGTCATTGTAAAGCACTAGATAGCAAAAAAAAACAACTTTTTTTGGACTATAACTCCAAGAATTCCTCAGTACGTAAACATGCTGCCTAGGCAATTTCTGGAAACTATGGTCTAAAAAAGTAACTTCTCCAAGCTCTGCTAGACGAACAGATGGTCAAGTGCAAAGAGGCAATTCTTGCATTTTAAATAGGAGCATTCAGAGAATTCTTATGCAGGAGCAGTAATCACTTGAGGTGAGAAAAAAGAACATGTAGAAATAGATGACTACACATTTTAATGAATTTGAAAACCAAGTTATAGAAGCTACAAATCAATGAATCAGAAGAACTGAATATGAGAATGAAGTTATAGAAGCTATAAGCATACAGTAATAAACAGGCAAGGAAGTACTCTGTATCTTCTACAAAGCAGTGAACTAGGATAGTTAAAGATTGTGTTTGGTTGATGTGTTTACTAAAACAAAAAAAAAGAAAAGAAACTGTCTTCATGCTAAAGACTGCTTTGTTTGATGAAGTAGCAGTTGCCAGCTTTTTCAAGGTTCATTTCCACATGAGAATTCTAGGCAGGCAAGCTTAATGCCACAATTCTTTTTTTTTAATTATTCTTATTAAAAGTTTCATTGCATAAAAAACAGAGTGGATATACCCCATTATCGGATATATCACACCCTCCCCCCAGCTTCTATATTATTTTACTCCAGTTGAGTCTTCTTTGTTTCCATTTACCAAAAGAAAAAGAAAGAATAACAGTTACATTTTACAGGAGGGAAAACAATTACATCATCTCTTTCTTTGCTTTCAGATACTTCTAAATTTTTATCCATTCCAAAACTCCTTTCCATTCCCTTTTTAATGCCACAATTCTAGCCTTCACAGTATTCTCATATCGAGTTTTGCTTGAACGCTCACTGCCTTTCCTTGAATTCCACTCCCTCCCTCCCTCCCAACCCCTCCGAAAAAAAAACAATGTTTGCATGCAACTGTGTGCGCGCCAAACCGTTGCTGAACGTTAACTTAAGGTAAATGCCATGCCAACTTTGTAACACACTACCGCTCTGTATCAACTAATTTGACGTCAGTCACAGACAAAGAATTACAAAGGTTACCAATGCTTCAAGGGAGGATTTCAACTCTAGAAAAAATTCTGTTTAATCATGAAAAGCTCAAATGGTGAGAGAATGAAGGACAGAACAAACACAGTGGTTATTAAATTATCATACTTTGGAGATAAACTGTAAGTGATAGTAGTTGCATCGCTACACACACACACATCCAAAATGGTTTGAATTTCTCGTTCTCCCCTGACTTTCCATAATGCCTACTAGACCTTATGTGGAGACTTGACATTTTGCATTTTTCTTTCTTTTCACGGTGTTGATAGCAGAAATCTAGGAAATGTGGAGTGTTATAGCGCTACAATATGAAGTAAGCTCCACTGACTAGATGTTTATAGAGGAGAAATGAAAACAGGAGATGCTTCAATAATGTTTCAGTGGCTATGGCACATTTACCAGCTCATCTGCTATGGCCCTGTGTAAGAGGATGTCTGCCCACTTGACAGGCCTTTTCCTTCCTCTCCTTTCCCCTATAAATCCCTCCCCTCCACATTCCTGCAAAAAGTGTCCCAGCCATCTGAGGAAATTGAGTGGAAGGAGTTGCTGTGGAGAAAGGAAATCCTCCTCTCCTCTCCGCTCCCCGCACCCATTCCACTGCTGGTAACTGGACTGTCCACAAGACAGTTTAATTGGATATCAACCCTAGACTAATAACACAAAATTTACAAAAATATGTATAAATATGTATATGTATATGTATAAATAATGCCTACTTTTTCATGTAATACGTTCTTGTTTACAAATGAAGAGCATCCACACAGTTTACATCTCAGATGTAATACACTGGACATTTCAGTGTATTTTCATCCTAGATTATTAAGGACTGTTATGAAGTAGCTTAAAATTCATTTTTCAGATTTTATTTGCAACTTAATTTGATTCTCCTAAACGTGTAGCCTATGACCCCCAATATATGTCACCACACATTTCTAAAACAGATTTATACAATTTAATAGTGACCTTTCACATACAAAAGACAGAAGCCTAAATATTACAGGCTTGCAGAAAATAATTGATTGTGTGTTCTCCCTTTTCTCATGTATTCCCAGAAACATAGATATCCACACATGTACAGCACCTCAGAACCAAATAGGATCTGAGCTTCTCTTTGGGGAAACAAGAAAGGGAGAGAAAATGAATGGTGGAATTGCTCAGCTATCAACAGAAAGAGAGAGAGAGAGAGAGAGAGAACTGTAAAAGACCACAGGCTTTTAATCAGCGAGTCCTTGCTGCTGCTGCTACCACTAGCTAGAATAATCTTATTAGAGGAACTACAATTTTTGTTTCAGAACCCAGGCTACCACATTCTTATCAGTTCCTAAACACAATGTGTGCTTTGTGGAGAGGAGGAAGGTTCCAAAAATGCCTGAGAATTATACTAATCTATGTACGAACAATTCAGACGCTGCTCGATTTCTTGGCTACTAGTCTCTGCTTCCCAACCATGGAAAATTCCATTTGTTGGTTTAGTTTAGCTGCTTTAAAAAAAATGTTCTAATTCCATAATTGCCAAAGAAAGTAACAAAGAAGGAAAGATACCAATGTTGAAGCAGTGGTGGCTGGATGTGCATTTTTGTTTCAAACATTATCACAGAGAATACAGTGGCCATTCTAACAGTAAAGATTTGACCCAATTATTCTGAAGGAACATTATTTGATTAGCAATTCTGTTATCTTCCAACCCTTGGCATATTAATTTAATACTCTGTGATCTCATTTTCAGTAATAACATATTACAAATGTCTTTGTAATGAATTCTGATATAAGATACTTTTCCAGGACAGATTTGCATATGTGTCCTCTTTTTCAAATCAGAAAATGGCTATCCTGACATACTATTGGAAGAAAAAAACTTTTTAGCAGGGTGGATCAAATGTTTTGTGCCTTACAATCCCAAACTAAACTCTTGCTATTGATACTAGTAAATATTAGTATTCATTAACAGCATCCTCCCTCCCTCCTCATAGCACAATTTAGGCAACATTTTTGAATAAAATGCTCCATCTCATCTCTTCCCAAGATCCTTACTTATTATTAAACTATATTCACTACATTACACTACATTTATGATTTTTAAGAGCTATGGAAAACACAGCATTTCTAACAATGAACTGACTTCAGTTTCAGAATACAAAACATACACTAGAGCACCCACAACTCCTCTGAATGGGTTTTTACATGGTGGTGTATAAGTTCAACTACATCAACTGTGCAATGTCAATGTCAAACCAAAATGTCCACGTAATTTTTAAAAACAGTTAGTTGTGCTTAAGAGAGCTAAGTGCCTACTGTAGCTCTAAACCAAGCAGATTTTGCAGGGTTATGCTTTAGATGAAATTTTCTAATGGAATGAAGAAAAAAAGAATAGGAATGGATGTAATAACAGTAAGGCAGTCAGGGAGTAGAGAAGATCCTACCATTGGATCTCAGTCTACTTTCTGCTCACCCCACGTGAGATCAAAAAATTTCTGGAATTTTTCACAGCCATTCCCATGAATTAGATATAAACACCCATTCAACACAAAAGGTTTGAGTCATGACAGTATGAATCTAGGCCACAGAAAAGCCTATAATTTAAAATACTAATAGTTTTCAAAGATTTCTTGATTCGGAAACACAGCCACCTAAACAATGGCTCTCTTTGGCCTTTCAAAAATTTAGAATGGAATCCATTGTTCTTCCATGGTAAAAAGAAATGTATTCATTGTTTCTATGTCAATTACACTCAATAAAAATTCTTAGAAGACTAAATGTATAGACCTGGAATATATATTTCTTTTTTTCACCCTTGTTAGGGGGTATTATGAGCACGTAGGCCTAAATACCCTTAAAGGTACCAGAACCCATCTGATCTTGGAAACTAAGCAGAGTCAGCCTTGGTTAGTACTTGGATGGGGGACTACCAATGAAAACCAGATGCTGTAGACTATGTTTCAGAGGGAGGAACTGGCAAAACCACCTCTGAGTATTCCTTGCCTACCAAAACTCTTTGAAATTCATGGGAACAGAGGCAACTTGAAGGCACATACAGGCTCTGGGTGTGCTAAAACACAGAGCCTGTTTGGATTACAGCACCCAAAATCCTCCAGCCAGAATGGCCAGCAGTCACTGAAGCTGGAGAATCCTGGCAGTTGCCATCCAAAAGTAACATCCTATTGTCCTCTTCCTTCACCCTTCCCTTCTTCAGCCTCAGTGCTTGCAAACCACAGGTCATAGAGCAATGACAGCAAAGCTTTCTCTTAGACACCATTAGCAGCTGCCTCCTCTACCTTTGGGAGGGAAATACACAATACTCAACAGTCCCTCCATTGTCTTCTCCAGGAGGCTGAGATTACTCCCTTAATATCTATAACAAAACAGAAAAAAGGATCCGTTTAGTATATTATTATTGACATGCACTGCTTAATTGTTTACTGACATTTTCTTGAATAGATACAAATGCATTTTATTTCCAAATATCAGTAAACAAGTGAGCCATAAGAATTAAATAGGTTTTATATATTACTCCACTTTTATTTTAATGCTGGCTATTTAAACAACTTGTACCTTAGAGCTCAGTTCTCGAAGCAGCACAATGCAAATTCTAACTTCCTAAAATACATTACATTACAGGCAGCATACATTTCAGGGAAAGGGAAATCCTGATTCTTACTAAACAAATGAAATATATGTTTGCTTTGTTGGAAACAGAATAGAACACAGGAATGGACTTTAGATTGGAATCATGCAAATGTTGTTTTTCTCTAGCTCTTTAATTCTGTAAGGGGAGTGGAAATATCAGTGCTATTTTACTGTATATACTTTCTGTTCCTAAATAAGAATAAGACCTTTTGTGCACTTTCAGCTGCAGGGGCAAAATCTGACACACATTTTCAGACGCATCAGTTATTATTCAAGAATCTTTTCCCATTTCAGTAAACACACATTACCATCTTAAGCTTTTCCTAAGAGGGCGCTTCCCTATTTGCTAAACCTGGATGCTGGTATATCCTGCCTTGCTGCAAAAGTCAGTGAAGGGTCAGAGATGGTGTGTTATGATTACTCTATCTGCATTACCTACCTGTCCCTTTGTCCCTCCTCTTCATAGTTGTCTCTGCTATCAGAGTTCGTGGGGAACAGATTCACTTCTGTAACGTAAGGGTCTGTCCATCCATTGCACAGATGCAGGAAAAGGCTTGTCAGTTTCTATCAAAACTATTGTTTCATGTATCAGAGGTGAAACACTTCCGCTGTCCATGGTCCTGACTTCTGCTTGGCAAAGTCCTCCTAGAACAGTCTTAAACCAACCACATCCACTTCTGTGAACATGAAAGTGCACTGGAACAAGATTCTAAGATCTATGCTTATCATCATCCTGATTAGATTCATGTCTTTCTTCTCAATTACTGAAACCTGGAGGGGTTTTTTTAACGCAAGTAGAGAAGCAGCACTGCTAGCTGTGGAAGCAGAGAAAATGTGCTTGGCATACAGGACATGTGACTATGCTCAACCTTTTTGGCTTTTTCCCTGTGCTCATGTTCACGTGAACTGCCACCACACCAAAAATTCCATGGTAGCACTTCACCACTTTTATCTAAATTCATGGCACTGGCTTGTAATTTCCATTTGTGAAAATTCTACTTGTGACCATTTGGCAAAACATTTCACAGAAATATGAGAGAGATAGCTGTGCTCTGTGCTCTGTTTTGAACCATGTCTGGCAAAATGAAAGTACAAACCCAGGTACTCAAGACTCATAGTTTAGAGGGTAAAATGTTTTATAGCTCCGTGTCCCATCCCAGGTGTTTGTGATCCAAGCTGGTCCTAGCTGGCTAAAAAAGTATATGCCCTAATTCCCACAGATGTTTGGAAGCCAAGAAAAGGTTCCTACCTCTAACTTTCAGGGAATAACAGCCAACCTAATGTATTGCCATTAAACCAATTCTGTTACCAATTTCGAGACAAAATAATACATGGAAGTGTTTCTATTACATGAATAGAATTCATGTAAAGCATCATTCTTCTCATCAGCACAGTACATAGGATTTTTGTGCTAGAAAATCAGGTTCATTGTATTTTATTTGGGCTGCCTTCCTTCATTCTAAAAACAAGTTTGTTCATATATTTTCACATCCCAAGCACACTTAAGATTAGTTGGCAAAGCATACCTGCATGGCAAGCTCCGACATCTTGAACATATTTTCCTACTCACTTCTGGTATTACAAAGATCAGTCAGAAAAGCTATAGGAGAATCTGTTGCTAATAAGCAAATTGCTTTCATAATTTATGAATGTCATATTCAATCTAATACGTAATATCCCAGAGCAGAATATGAATAATGGAACAAGCAGACAACAGATTCCCTTTATATTTTTGATCTCTGGGATTCAGTCTGCTTCCATTCTTGTCTTTAAATCATATTAAACCATCCTTTCAAAAATCAACTGCAAAAATTTCATTTAAAAGCATTTACATTCTTCATCTCATTAAATACCTAATAAATTATATTTATTAGATTACACAAAGACATTTGATTCTGTTTTAGCTCAAAGATGATATCTATTTACTTATGAACTTGTTTAATTTTGGTAATGGTTTCTGTAAAATGCACTTTTTTAAAGTAATAGCCTCTCTTTTACTTAGATCGACCTTTTTTGTTTTCCAAGAAAGTTACTTAGAAACTCTTTCTAAGTTGAAAGGAGGGTATTCAGCCATGCTCTCAATCTGCTTCATTTCTCCTACAGCTTAGTGTACAAGTCAACTGAAAACTAAACAACCTCAATAGCTGCCAATCACTATTTTTATATTTACTCTTATATAAGAGTAATGTTTTCCTAGAAGTCTGTCAACAGACTGAGCAAAAATATCCATCTAAAGTATTATAAAAGCACTTAAATCACTTCCAGAATTAAATTTAAATTATATTTTCCTGTTAGAGAATATTTAAAATCACCTAAGCATCAAAACTTTCAGTAAAATGGCAATGTTCACACAGAGCCACTGTACTTGTACAGTAACTTTAAAGAACATTCCAAGGAGAATTTGAAAGATGGGAAACAACATTTTTCTAGAATTTCACTGAACTTTTCTGTTTCCTCAAGGACAGGGGTAGGAATCATACAGCCTTCTAGACCTTGTTGGACAAGTCTCAGCACCAGTAGACAGCACAGTCAATAGTAAGAAATGCTAAAAGATGCAATCCAAAAATATCTGGATAGTTTCATACTGCATCCCCCATCCCATGTCCATCTATCCTACCATAATCAATAAGCTGACTAGTAGCAGCTCTGAGTTTCAAGCTGAGATATTTTCCATGTAGGTATCAAAGACTAAACATGGGAGCCATTCCACATGAAGTATATGCTCTGCCAATGTGCTATGTCCCTATGAGGGGTTTTGTCAACTTATGCAAGGAATACTGCTAGGGTCAAGCCAGTCATATGAGAGAATGGTCTAAATTTTTACAACCAATCCTAGCTTTTCAAGTAGTGGCAGCCAGTTGCCATAATTGAAATTGTTCAGATTTAGCATGCTATAGCATGAATGCCTCAATGTGGGTTCATGATAGGTTCATCATAAACCTCAGTGGGTTATACAGACATAGCCTAAATCCTTGGTTTTAGAAGATTCAGGCCAACATCTAAAGAACTTCTCCTCCTTAGACTATATGCGGGTGGCTCAGCAAGAATGCCTGAGCTGCCACTCTCACCAGTTCTCCTACATCCATTAAAATCTTCGAGAACTCCACAGCAATTTAGAGGGCTGCAGGGAGCTTGACAGTGATGAGTGTGCTAAAAAAGAAGGGTCAACCTTACATGCAGTCCTCCCCACCACAAACTATGCCTGCCAAATAGTTGTTGCAGGGTTGGGGGGAGAGACATACTTGTGAATTCTAAGTGTATGAAGAATGGAAGCTCAAGGAGAGTATAACTGTGAATTGGAGAAGCATGTGGGAAAGGTTCTCCCCAGCTGTAGTCCTTCCCATTATAATCACATTCTCCAAACCCTCCAAAGAGCCGTTTGGCAAGTGAGGGGTGATTTATACGGGAAGAATGGCAGGCAGTTACTATCATTCTTCCTTGACCACCTGTCCTTTCCGTCCAAACCCAAGGAAGGTGTTTTAGTTCTAACCAGTATCTGGTTTCAAGAGTGGACTATATTTGAGTAAATTAAATGTAGTTTAATCCAGACCAGACAGAAAGAATTGCTCTTGGTCAATCAAAAAGCAGATGAGGGGATATGGATTCCGTCTATACTGGATGAGGTTACATATTCCCCTTAAAACAGGCAAGTTCAGAGTCTGGATGTATTCCTAGATTTCCTGATCTCAATAGTGACTAGGAGAGTATGCGTGCAATTAAAATTAGTGCACCATCTGTGCTCCAAGAGCTCTGATGTAGTCGCAAGGGCACTTGACTTGGTTATATTCCATATTGATGACTATTAACACACTTTGGCGTAAATTCTATTATTAGTCCTGATTGGGGATGGGACGAATCCAGAATTTTTCGAATCCAGATCCGGACCCTGGAAGGTTCTGAGAATCCACAAATCTCACAGATCTCGAATCTTTTGAATCCTTTTTTAAAAAAGGGTTTAAAAAGGGAAAGAAAGAAGGATAATCTTGGGCAAGACATGCTCTCTCAGCCTTAGCAGAAGCCTAGGCAAAGGCAAACCTCCATCTGAAGAAATCTGGCCAGGACAATTGTCATAGTTTTGCCTCAGGATCTCTCCAGACTGAAAATGTCATGGAGGCCCTTTGTACACAGGTAAGAAAATGTGGATTCATCCCACATTTTACTGCCTGTATAAACAGGACCACTACAGTAGAGAGATAATTCAGGTCAAAATTGGCTTTTCTTTGCATAGCCCCTTCTGGCATCCTGGGATTTGTAGTTTGATGATGCACTAGCACACTTTGGCAGAGAAGGCTGTGACACCTTGTAAAACTAGAAACCCCGGAATTGTGTCTGAAACAGCTTTGCAAGTAAGCTATTCAAAGGAATGTTTCGGCTGTCCTTGAAATCTAAAGCCTGTAGCTTCCAGTCCAGTGCTGAACTTAAATATGAAATGTTCAATTTAAATATCTTACAATACAACCCTAGATATAATTTGTGAAATTGTTAGCAAAGGCCATTATTACTGCAAGGGAAAAATTCACCTACTTGCCATCTCCCCTGTGTGACTAGTCTCCCAAATTTTCAGGTGTCCTGGTCTCCCAATTTTTCAGGCATCCTGGTCTCCCAGGTTTTTAGGCGTCCCGGTCTCCCAGGTTTTTAGGCATCCTGGTCTCCAACAAACTGTTTGGATGGAGTCTTTGAAAGATTCGGTTTGCCTATTTTGGCACAGCGATTCGGATTCCTGAATCTTGAATCCCTACCGAGGATTCGGTTGGCCCATCCCTAGTCCTGATTAAAGTATTGTATCAATGGGATTTACCTATGTGGCGACTTAACATTTATCAATGGACTGAATGGCTTTCCTCTGCTTGGGACTAACATACACGATGCCAGCCCTTGATGTTTGGTAACTGTGTGTGTGTGTGTGTATACCTTCAAGTTGCCTGTTAACTTACAGTGACCTCACAAATTTTTCATAGGGCTTTCTTTGGCCATGAATATTCAGAGGTGGTTTGGCCAGTTCCTTCCTCTGAAATGTACTATACAGCACCTGGTGGACTCCCCCACAAGTACTAACCAGGGTTCACTCTGCTTAGCTTCCAAGATCAGACAGGACCTGGTGCCTTGAGAGTTTTTAGGTCCCATAGTTCTCCAGACTGGGGCTGGTTACAGGAAACTGGTGAGTCCTCTGCTGCAACTGCTTCATTGGCAATTGGTCTGTTCCTAGCACAATTCAAAGTGCTGCTTATAACCTACACCAGCAGTTCTTAACCTATGATCCCGAAACCCTGGGAATCTGTGATGTCCTCAAAGAGGGTACGCAAAGGCTTGAAGAAATATTATGAGCTTTTACAGTTAAAGTAGAACAAATGAATGAATGAATGAATATGGACAGACAGACTGATGATCACACGTTGATCTGAAAGAACATGAATCTTTTGCCAGTGATAGACATCAGTTGTATAAAGTTTCATTACAATATCTCAAACTCCTCAAAAGTTTTGAAAATAACTGTTTGATAGCAAAAACGTATCTCTTGCTACATCTGCACGCAGTCAAAACGTGCAAGTGAGTGATGCTGACTGGGTGAGAGAAAGCATGTGACATTTCTTGCTACCACACATACAGCCAGAAGCTACTTTGAGTTAAATCTTAGTGGTCTGCGATAACAAAAGATATTTAAAGGAGAAATGTTGTAAAAGAAATGTTAAGAGCCACTGATGTATACAATTTATGTTCAGGCTACCTGAAAGACCATATTCTCCCATATAAACCAGCTTGGGCTTAAAGATCAGCAGGACAGGAACTTCTCTCAGTCACAGACAACTTCAGATGTTTGTACAGACATGAGAAAGAGTATTTTCAATGGCTGCTCCCAGATTATGGAACTTCTTTTCCAAAGGTGGCTGAGCTAGCTCCCACTCCTCCCAAAGGTAAACACAAGACTCTTGTATTTAGCCACAGACTAACTGATACAATCTAGCATTTTAAAAGGATATGCCAAAGCTTTTAATATTTTACTCCTTATTTACTATTAGAATGTTGTTTTAAAACGGTTCTAACAGGCATTGCAATGACATAATTGTTTTAATTCATATTTTAAAATATATTATTATCTTTTTTTTCTTGGAATCTTTTCAATTATCTTGTAAACTCACTTGCATTCCATCCCTGGCTCTAATACTGGGAGAAGGGCAGCATATAAAATAAATACTTGAATAAAAATTAAATAAAAAGTGGGGCAGAATTTTTTTTCAAATGGCAGGGAAGGGAAGAATGCAACTCTCCAAATGTTAGACTGCAACTGCCATCATCTTTCTTTAATTAATTAGTTAAAATTGTTATATCCCATCCTTTATCTGAAGATCTCAGGATGGCTTACAATAAGTTCAATTTAAAGCAATACATAATTGGAAAAGTTTTGAAAAGATGAAAATATATTAAATAGTTTCTCAATTAAAAACATAATTTAAAACCTGTTAAAACAGTCTTGAATAATACAACCATAAAACATATGCCTGGATGAAATCAGCTTGGCCCAAAGTCTTTAATAAAAAGACAAGTTTTAACTTGGTGCCAAAATGATTCCAACGTTGGTGTCAATCAAGCCTTCAAGGGGAGGATATTCTACAACCGATGTGCCACTGCAGAAAAGCCTCTCTCCCATGTTCTCCTATAATATATTTTCCCTAGTGGTGGGACACTGAGGAGGGTCTCTCCTACAGATAGCATTTCTCAGGCAAGCATATACAGAGGCACTGCCTCAAGTTTCCAGCCCCAAGCCATTTAAGGGGCTTTAAATGTTATTGCCAGCACCTTGAACAGAAATCTATGGGCAGCCAATGCAATTGCTTCAGAACTGGTTTTATATCATACCTGAATGGAATTCACTCGGCAGTCTAGCTGCCGCAGTTTGTACTGGCTGCATTTTCAGTAGTCTAATTGGGAACTTGCCAGTGCAGGGACTGTCCCTGTCCAGGAAAGGCCGCAGCTAGCACACCAAATAAGAATAGCTCCAAGCACCACCATCCTCCAAGTCTATCTGCACTTCTAGTGACAAGAACTAACCTAGGAATACTCCCAGATGATGCACTTGCTTCTTCAGGAGGCCACCATAGTCAGTGATAAGGAATGCTGGGAGTGTAGCTCAACATTTGGTAGAATGCATGATTCCCAGTCTTGCTGTATGGTTTGCAGAGCAGGAAAGCTTATTTATGATAGGTGTCTCAGGCCCTTTTCGCATGGCATTTCTGAAGCGAAAGGGCCCCTTGAAAATCGTGTAAATGTGAGGAGCAGTCGACATGACAAACTCACATTTGCACGATGCTAAGAACCTGACGCGGACCACACATGAATTTTTTCATCTTTGGCTTAAAGCTGAAAATGCTGCATGGTCGCACATCGCTCCAGGGCCCACGCGCACTTACCTGGCGTGCAGAGAGAGCCTCAGGTCGTGCTTCCTGTGCAGTGCAGGCTAGGAAGGGTCCCAGGCTGCACTGCAGAAGGACGAGGCAGCACGCTCACGTGACCAGGAAGCAGCTGCGGAGCCAAAGCAGCAGGGACGCGAGAGCCTTCCTCCTCAGGCTTCTCGTGCTAGCCCTGCACCCCAGCTCTGTGAAAGGGCAAGGTGCAAAAAGGGCCTCAGAATCTCCCCACCAGTACCAGCCTCATGTCAAATTGGCTGCAATCCAAAAAGGGTCACTTTTCCAAGCTTCTAGTGCATGTGTGACCATGTTTGGCTTTGCTAACTTTCTTTTTTATTCTCAGCCCCCTGTTTCACAGATTGTTTGAAGTCTCATCTGTTGTTGGTTTAAATGCTGCACTGCTGTTTTAGGTTATTGGTTTTAAGTTCATGGTGCTAGCAGTAATGGTATATCTGATATGTTGACCCAGCTCCCTCCCCACCACACACATACACACACACACGTATGCTACAGATAAGTCTATAAATCAGGGCTTTCCAAATGGTATGCTGCAACACGTTACTGTGTCGCCTGAAGTGTGTAGGTGTGTTACCTACAATGTTGGAAATGCATGTTGTTATTATTTATAAATCATATATTTTAAAAATATATGAAAGGTTTTCATGAGATACATTGTTTCCCCAAACATTTTGTTATTACAATTTGTGTATGTGTCTGTATCTCTTATAAGAGGTTAATTTAACCTCCGGCTTGTTAGTAAATCCGAATTATTGTGTCGCAAAATGATGCATGTCTAAAAAGGTGTGTCACCAACATGAAAAGTTTGGAAAGCTCTGCTATAAATAGTATAAATAAATATATATTGCTCTGTGTCAACTTGCCCACAGACTAGTTACTGAAGTGACATTGGCAGAGAGAGGATTTTCTCTTAGAAAAGATTTAGTAGGCACAATATGGAGTGTGTGCTTTATATTGTCTGCCTTTATTTGTTTCAACATGAGATGTAAAAAAGCAAAATTAATTCTGGCATGCAAACTTCTGGTTTTAAAACATTTGAAACAACTGTTGATCTCCTTTCCAAAATATATGTCTACCATATATACAAATATGCTTACAGTAATATTGTTTGTTTGTTGGTTTGTTTGTTTTGTCTGGCATACTTATATCCTACTCTTCAGACAAAAAGCCCCCAGGAGCAGCTTACAAATTGTTAATGCATTATTTAGTAATTCAAAGAGGTATTTCTTTTCAGTTTTACAAAAGTGATCTCTTTTACTAAATAACATTTCACTGGAGAATATTTTTAAAAATCTGTGTTGCAATGCAATGCACTCTGCTTATATATCCGAAACAGAAGTGGCAGTAAAGTCTGAGCATTAGGCTATCTGCCAGACTTTATAATAAGTGCTATTCCTTTAGTGTAAACATGGGGTTCATTATGATAATAAGCCTTTAAAAGCCAAGAAGTCAGCCCATCAACACTGTGACATATTAAAAAGTTATTATTTCTTCAGGAAGCATTCTGATATAAATCAAACATCTGTGGAATTGAGGCCTTAGCAGTCTGGAAACATCATTAAATGATGAAAGATTCCTATGCTTAAACATGGAGGAGGGACATACTACATGAATACAGGCTTCCCCTGCTTATCTGGCAGATTAAAGACAAAAGCACTGTCAGAAAATGAAATTGGCTGGAAAGCAGAACTCATGCACCATACTGTAGGGAGCATGAAAGACTTATGGAAGCTCACTTGAGATCAACTGTGTGTGCGCTGCTTGCGAAGACTCTCAGCCAGCCTTTTTCTCCCTTTCAGCTCCCTTTGCAAGCGGCAGGTGCATACAAGCAGTCCCAAGCAAGCGTCTGTAGACAAGAACTGATGAAAAAGAACTCCCAGCGAATTAACTGAACTTGTCCTTAACTTAAGTACATCAAAAAAGTGAGTCATCAGATAACAAGGTGTGAAAAGGTGGGGGCTTCCTGTACTCTGCTTTATACGGTGGGGCTGAGATTTCCCATTAGATTGTCTTGGATAGAAACTGAGAACACTGAATTCTACAGAGCTGATAATGCTCAGGTAATGAGCAATTATGTGGTTATGATGAGATCAGGCAATGGGCTGACATGGTATGGTAGCTGCAAATAGAGATTTCTTAAAAATCACAGAATGTAGCATGGTATACAGTACTGTATATGTGCAAACTGTAAGAGAAAGCCATTGAAGTTACCTGTGATAACTGAACCCCTGTCAGAGCTGCTGATGACGAGCAGAAGCTGTTGGTCCCTGTGGCTCTGGCTGGAGATGAGTCCTGCAGCTCAAGACCTCCCCCTGCTGCCATGGACCAAGTAGGCGCAGACGTCCCTCTGCCTGCTCCCTTAGAGCAACAGGGATCCGATTCTGTGCCTGCTCCTTTGGAGCAACAGGGATCCGATTCTGAAGAGCAGTGGTTCTCAACCCGTGGGTCCCCAGATGTTTGTGGACTTCAGCTCCCAGAAGCCCCAGCCACTATGGTCAATGCTCAGGGCTTCTGGGAGCTGAAGTCTAGAAACATCTGGGGACCCACAGGTTGAGAACCACTGCTGAAGAGGCTCTGGAGCCTGGTTCAATAAGCCCCCAATCAAGGCGGAGACTCAAGAGGGCTGTGCAAAGGGAGGCTTCCTTGGCTAAGTTTAAGAAGCGGTGACCGGACACACTTGTGGCAGGGGTTATATAACTGCCTGCCTGGAAGCTTCCCTTTGCTTGTGGCAAACTTCTTACAAGCCCTCCTTTTGCCTGTACCTTGCCCCAGCATCCAGTTCCTGATACTTTGAATTGATCTCTGGACTCTTGACCCTTGGCTTTGGAACTCTTGACTATGGCTTCGCTTGGTGCTCTGGTAATGAACTTCCTTGAGTAAGTGCTTGCTTGTCTTCTCCCGGCTGGACTTTGCTGGCTCTCCGACTCTCTTCTCCAGGCTGGCTTGCCACCCAGGTCTCTGACCTTAACATTAGTCAGAAGTCCCTATCTTTGCCTTATAACTATGGATCTCATTTGCATCTTCATCTGAGACATAGAGTGCAGTAAAAGCAGTATCAGTTTTATAAGAAAATGAATATTGGAGAACTATAAAATACAAGTAGCTCCTCAAAATACATTCAGAAACCTCTATATTCCATGTACAGTGGCCCCTCCATATTTGCAAAAGTGGAAAAACCATGAATAACTCCCCCCTGCAATCCTTCTCCCATTCGTCTCTGGAGCTTCCTCCCTCTCATTCCTTTGCCTCTGGCCCCAGCTTTGGGAGTAGAGAAAAGACAAGCTAAAAGGCTTCCCAGTACTTTCCCCTCGGATAAGAGTGAAGTTCTAGAGGTTCTACTACTTGCAGTGGCCATCTTGAGAAAGAAGAGGTAGGAGCAAAGAGAGCATCTGACCAGTCAGCAGCAGAATGTGCAACCACATGGAGAGAGGACAGGCCTCCAGCAGCAAAAGGTGGCTTTGCTCACCCAAAAGGAAAAAACGTCCATTTTAAACACAAGCCCGGCAAGTTTTCAGTGAAGAATGCAAGGGAATGGGAGGAGGAAAATGGCAGGGGGAGGAAAGCATGTGCCTCACAAATAATCAAATTTGCGAAGGTCAAACCCGCACATGTGGAGGGAAGACTGTATAATTATAAACCTGTCCTTGTCTTTCAAGTCAGTGGAGGGTATTTTTAACCTAACTCAGAAAAGCTGCATGAGTCTTCTACAGACCTCTGTTTGCACTGCTGTAGATAATACAGACTTGAGCCTACATTAAAGAACCAACATAAATATGCAGCGGAATTGTTGCAAAATACATTCCTGGCTTTTCAGGGAGTCTAGAAGAACACACCATGAAGGAGGAGGCAGGAAATGCCTGTACTGCAGATTTCTGTTCAAAGTCCTTGGTAAACATTCATCCAGAAGCTATATCATATGTTTTCTTCTGAGAAATTATTTGTAAGAGTGGTCTTCAGATCAAGAATTTCAGAGAGTTATGTATTCCTCAGAACTCTTAAAATAAAAATAATATTTTGAATGTTCAAAGTACTAAGCCTTATTCCTACTCTTCTCACTACCCCAATAAGGAGATGCTTAAATACATGTATCTGAATGTAAAAAAAAAAAAAGAGGATAAAATCAGTACTTTCAGTGCCTTCTATGGTTACTCATTTTAAGCCTGTGTTAATTCCACATACCTCAAATATAAAACTGAGTTATTTAATGTATATATAATGTACATTATGTACAAAATTGGATCCCACTATTCATAAATACATACGCATTGTACATAAAATAAAGTCTATTTAACTTTTAAGAGTCAGATGAAATCAAGTACTCAGAGCAGCATTTAATTATTTATTTTAACCCAATATTTTTAAGATAACCACTTTGGCCATTCTAGGAGGTCAACGGAAACAGAACACAACAGCTGAAATTTCAGAGTACAGGGAGGCAGACTTGCACAGAAATGAAAACTGAGCCATGCAAATGAACTGGGTTATAACAGATCATGATTTTTGCATTTCCCCTTACTAGCACAGCAGGATAGTTACATCCTAAAGCATGGTTTCTTCCAACAATGAAGATATTTTTATATGTATATGTGGATATGTATATCTGGAGGGGGAAGCACCTCCAAGGTAGACATATAAAGTGGCTGACAGTCAGAACCATTAATAACATCCACGTTCCACTCTAGTTTTAGGGTTCCAGTGGGATTTACTTCAGAGTAAGCATGTAAAGGATTGTGCTGATGGGGAAGCTTGCAGCTGCAAGCATTTGGCTGAACTGCCCTAAGTCTTTGGCTCTGTGATCACTTTGTTCACTTTTGCTCTCTCTTAGGGACACAGAGCAACCTGGATTACACAAATTGAAGAGCTGATGCATGATAAAGGATCCCGTCATAGAGACTACCAGTTGTACTCACTGACCTTCTGCACCTTTCAGTAAGATGATCTCATGAGGTCTGCATATCGTATGACTCAATCTCTTTGCCAGCCTCTTTTCTATCGATTTGTTTCTAACATGGCTTATCTGTGCTCCAAAAACACATCTCTAACTCCACGCAAAAATTTTTGAAGGACATGAACAAACGAGGAAAATTTGGCAGTTCTGAGCATTCCAACAAAAGAAGCTATTTGTCTCATAACAACAGGAAGGACACTGATAAAATAACAATTACTATTATCAAATGATAACTATTTAATTAAAGTCTCAAATTTTCATGGATCCACTCAATCAAACTGAATTACTGACAGTGATTTCACATAATCTGTGTAAGATTGGCCTGGCATGAGATTGCCTATTAAAATAAGCCACACGGCAACATTTTGCATAAGAACTGCAACAGTCTGAAATGTTCCCATCTATTAGATGGCATTTAATATTCCACCATTTAAAGCCAACAAAGTTGGGGGAGTTTTCCGTGAACAAAGTCAGATTGTTGTTAATTCTCCAGGAGGAATATTTGTATCACTTAACTGTAAAATGTATCAGATTAGACCCCCATCTCATACTTTTCTAAATAATGTCCAGTCAGATGAAGTACTTGCTGAATTGATTAAACAAATTACATTTGTATTAATGAAGAATAACAACTTTTTAACAGACCTGATGCTTATTACAACCTAAGCAGACTGCAGAATCACTAGATGTTGTTAATGTGCTCAGTTTTAGAGAGTGTTACAAATGCTTATGTTGCTGAAAAATAAATGCGGCCAGGCAGAATAAAGTCACTTAATGCATGCCCATTTTGCTTACTTACTGTGACAAATGTATACAATTTTGCCATAATGAAAACATCAGATCATAATTTTTACACAGCACGCCTGTTTGTTTACACAGTCTTCAAGCAAACACTGTTAACTTTCAAGGGAAAGAGGTGTGTTTGCAAGTGCAACAGGCTACAAAGAAGATGGAGCCAGGGAGCAGAGAATCTCTAGAATGGGTCTACTGCATTTTTATAGATGAATTTCACTCTTTCACACATTACTGAACTATCCAAGCACCAGTGTGTAAATAGCAAACACATTTCCTCTGTAAACTGTGTTGCTCCTCACTATGTCATAGATTAAATGTGGGAAATTTCTGGCCTCCCAAATGTTATTCAATTATAGCTCTCATCAGCCTTAACCAACATTGCCCATGGTGGGTAATGATGAAAACCGCTGTCCAACTGCATTGGAGGGATAAAAGTTGCCCACTCTAGTCAGGGCAAGGAGCAATTTCAATAAGTTGTTGCTGGAGGGCAACTTCCATTCACTTCACTGGAATTCAGTCATTAAAGCAGTTAATATTGGCCCAATTGTTTGAGGTCTGGTCAACATAACTGGAATAGCTTCATTTTTTAAGAACTGACCACCCTTCCCCCAATAATAATCAGTACATCTGTAGATATGTGTGCAAGTTGAATTCTCTTCGTGGGCTCTTTTTGCCACAGACAGCAGGGAGCCAGTCATGCCTCTTCCTTTATGGTGGCTTTATCATATAAGTGTTCTGGATTTTGACTGCAGGTGTTCCTTAGTCAATAAAGTTTTTTTCTTTGAATGAAAGAAGAGTCAAATGCATCAGCAACTTTCAGTAGCAGACTAAGATCAGGTCAGCTTCTTGTACTCATAACATTATCTTCAAAAGCACAGACTACTGGCTGCAAAAGAACAGGAAGCCATGAAAGCTAATACAACAGTAGCTTCTGAAACATTTCACAAGGAATTGAAACAAAGGGGCCCTTAAAACAGGAGAGATCTAGAGAGGATGCAGTCTGGTACAACTTTACCATCAAGCAGTATAGGAACCATTCAGTGAAAGAATCTTGATATTTACCATGATATTTTTCAGTGTTTATGCTTCCCGGACAATTTTAAAAACATTTTCCCTATTTTATGTTCCAATGCTATTGTTATTGTTGTGTGCCTTCAAGCCACTTCTGACTTATAGGCAACCCTAAGGTGAACCTGTCATGGAGTTTTCTGGAACTGAAAGTGCGTGACACGTCCAAGGTCACCCAGTGGGTTTCCATGCTCAAACAGGGAATCAAATCCTGGTCTCCAAGGTTGCAGTCCAACGCTCAAATCAGTACACCACGCTGGTCCTCAATTCTATGGAATCTCTGATTTCCTTTAACATAAATTTATTCTCCTTTTGACATAAAATGCAGTGCTTTTGAATGCATATTTTCTGAAACCAACCCAAAGTATCATTTTGCTGTGCTCATGGTACTGATTTCCAGATGTTCTGAGAGATTTTGTGAGGTGTTCCTAACCACAAGAACAGAAAGCACAAAACAATACTGAAGTTTTGTGAGCTCTTGCAATCCTTGCACGTTCACAAAGAAGACGGTAGTCCCTCAGGTACTCAGATCCCATACTCTTTAGGGCCTTAAAGTTCACAATGAACACTTTGAATTGCATCCAAAAATATACTGCTAGGCAGCAAAGCTGCTTTAGCAATGGAGTCACATACTCCTGATAGCTGGCCTCAGGCTAAGAATCTATTGAATACTGATGGAAAAGAAAGTCCCGCCACCTCCCTCATGCCATATAGCAAGATGACATTGCTGCTGTTTATCTTTGTGTATGCCACAATCTTCATTTGGAAGATGCAACTTGTATGTCTTGCTGTGCCAGCAATAAAGATTTTGAATGGTTGACACTGTGATCTGTTGAGAGAGTGGTTTGACTCAGTAGATACTGATCCCACTCAGCAACTTTGCTATTGTATTCTGATATTTCTGAACACTCTTCAAAGGGACTTCCATGCGCTGCATATTACATTAATCCGAACAAGATGTAAATAATACTTGGTCTACCATATCCAAACCAAAACATTTCAGGAATGAATGGAGTTGATGGACCAGTCTTAGCTATATGACAGTGCTTTTAGCAACTGCAGTCACTGGATTAATGATGTTTATAACTGAATCCTGGAGTGCATCTAACAATCAAACCAGTGTCTTCAAGGGGAATGGAACTGTACCCAAGATATCTTAAGTTCTTTGAGACAGCAGCTCTAAGGAGGAGAACAAACAACCATGAATGATGAGACAAAGGAACATCTGACTGCAGCCCTACAGAGCTCTGGCTGGCGGTCTAGTTGACAATACTGATCTAAATGTGCCATTGCTATGACTCAGCATGAAGCAGTTCATTATATCTTCAGAATCATCAATCCAAGGCAAACAAGACTTCCAAAAGAAATTCCATAGTGATCTAAGAGCAACACAGCTTATAATCAAAGAGATTGTACTCTCCCTGTCTCTTCTATGCTTGCTACACGATGAGCTAGATTACAAAGGGAATTGTTTTGTCCACACAGCTGTGATTCTTATGTTGTTCCTAATACAAATTAAGGCGGTGAGAAGGTTTCTTTTTTTAAGTTCACTGAAACTGAATGTCCTCCAACCGTGCAATTTACACTTCACATTTCACTTAACTACTCTGTCTCTTATTCTCTGGGGATATTGTTATGCTCAGCTGGATAGACTTTTTTTTAAACTTTGAACTGATTACTCTTATCCTTCAGACTGCAGCAGTCTCCAGAGTAGCCTCTAAGCACAAATAGTGAGGCTAAGTATGAAAATTAATTCAGAAATTCTAGTTAAGTAATTAAGCTTTCCAGTTAAAATAGAAAATGCTTTTCACACAAAAAAGCATTTGAACTATGCCTATAGTTTGTACCCAGCTTTATGGGATGCAGCATGCCTGATGCAGTATGCCATACACACACAAAATTTTTATCCTAATAATATATTCAGGAAAGATTTCCCCACCTATCAACACAAGGAATGAAAGGAGGAATGACTTCAATGATAGGAGAAAGAGGAGAAAGGTGAATTCTCATGTGGGCACAAAAATAAAGATTTTATTGTCCTAATTTATTTCAAATACAAGTTTTCTGCAGAGAGCTTGAACATCATGGCACTGTGATCTCTACTGTGCTCTGTTAGCAAAATACACGTGCACAGAGGAGAATACAGAACATAGCAGTGGGCTTTTTTACATGTCCTTGAAGAAAGATTTCATTTCAAACTGCGTTGAGCCAAAAAAATCTTTATTTTGTTCCTCTTTATTTTGTGCATCTTTCCCACATTTTGTTCTTAGATTTCAATTTTTTCCCGATAATCCCGCCCTTTTTAAAAATGTGACATAACTAGCAAGAAAGCACATACCTGTCTAGGTGTTTGATACCTCTTCAGGTCAAATATACTGGTGGGTGCACGCACAGTAAGAACACCATGATTGCACTGTTAATAACTCTGCAAGCATAGAAATGGACAAACTTACAACTATATTAAAGGGGAATTTAATAGAATCGTATTTAGGAAGATGGAAACCTTTCACGGAACATGTAAGGGAAAAGAAAGGAGATTTAATGGTTGGTGAGTTTGATGTATAAAAGGTAAACACATGAGTGGATTTTAATTTGACAAGAAGAGCAACGAGAGGTAGATCATAGAAAGTTTTATAAAAGTAATTTAAAATGTATATGGGAAGTATAGAACTGTATATAGAGAAGAGATAAACAAGGGTATGAGGTATCATACATGAATATATAGGAAGAGTTATATATAGAACATATACAGTACCTATATAGTTATATGTACACTGTGATTATATTTATTTTAGAGAGAGGTGTTGAAAGCAAGTGAAGTTACTGCCAACAGACGAAGAAACCTGGAAGCATCTTAGATGCTTTTTCTCTCTTTCTTTTTCTTTTCTTTTCTATTTCCTTTTTTCTTTTTCTCTCTGTGGGCTACCCAAGTGTCTTGCTTTGTTTTTTGTTTATCTATTTTTCCTTTTTTTCCTCTTTCCCTCTTTCTTCTCTTTTTCCTGATACTGCTTTTTCTTTTCTCTCTTTTCCCCCTTATTATTCTTTCTTTGTGAATGTATTTGTAGTTGTAGTTGTACTTGTCATTGCTTTATACATATAAACTAATAAAGAATATTAAAAAAAATAACTCTGCAAGCATATGGCTTGGCTCAAGCAGTAAGCACCTTTTAAACTTGACATTGGCTAGATATACAGATTTAGAAATCCTGAGAACAGAAAAACATACAGAACCTTCTTGAATCTAATCTTAAGTTATGAGAGTGTGTTTCATCATGTTTTCACAACTTCACAGGGGAAAGAAATAGATTTTTTGCTCTTAATTGTATCAGGAACCTTAAAACTCTAGAAACCATATATAGACTACACTAAAACATCTTAAGTCTTACATAGCTCTGGATTATATATAAGATATCCCTGACCTAGACCAAACAGATGACATCCCAGAGTACCCAGAGCTAATATCCAATTACATGAGGTGAGAGTTATCTTCAATTGTCCTTCACATATGAGAGTGGTTGGAGCTCTCGTTTCACTGGAGGAATGCTATGTGTTAAATATACAGTCTACCTTATAATATTTTCCCACTCTACCAGTGGTGAACAAATACTAGGAATGCCTTCATTTGCATGTTAATCTACCACTTATCATCATCTTTAAACATGAATGTAAGAGTGCTGGAAAAAAAGGGCATTATTTAAGTGCAAAGATATAGCTCATTGTTCCTCAGATTCCTGTAAAATCAAACACATTAATCTATGAGCTTTCAATGCTTTGTTCCTGCTAAACCATGCTGTAAGGGAAATATGACAGGGCTATTGTTTAGCAATCCAATATTAATTAATTTGCAACTTCATTCAAAATATGTTTATAAATAAAGTGTTCCATTGCACATTTTGTGTTTATATGCTTGGACATAGCAAAAAGTTCTGATGCTTTTAAATGTGACCTCCAACCTGAAAAGGGAGACAGGTATATGCCACAGTATAGTGATTAAAAGCAAAAAGGTATCTGGATAAAAACAAATAAAAATGTAGACAAAAACAAAATGATAAAGTGGAGAGGATTCACAAAAAGAGTAAGGAAATAAGGGAAGGAGAAGAGATAAGGTAACCATAAGAATACTTAATTCCAAAGCCCAAGATTTTGTAGGTCTAGACACAGTATCAGAGTGACTGATGTGTTGTTAAAAATTAGGTCCTGTCAAGCACATTGTTAGCAAATGCAAACTACAGGCATACATGCAATAAAATGTCTAAATAAAATGAAGAAACACTGTGCCAAGTCTAAGCCTTGAAGACAGGATTAAATTAAAATGTTTAGAATCTAGCAAAGCATGCATCAACAACAGTCTTTAAGTATGTCCATCCTATGCCTCTTTCCTGTGAGCTAAACTACCATGGATTCCCAACCCCTCACAGCTCTTGTTTTGTTGTGGTTCTGACATCACTTGCAGGATAAATATAAATTCACTAAATCTCCTGCCTGCTGTGCCCTCTGCATAATCCTTTAACCTTCCTTTTCCTACATCCGAAGTGCTTTTCCTCAGGCTTAGCTATGGCCCCAGTAGCCTCATGATTCCTCTGTCTTCACTTAACTTTTTCAGTCAGCTTTTTCTGCCTCTTTACAATGTGATCATCTCCCAGATGCTATTGACCCTTAAAAATACATCACTATACCAAAGTTTCACTGAAGGAAAGGGATTTTTAAAAGGAGATTCCCAAAAAAGGTTTTCTTAAAAATTAGCTATCTGCCCATAAAATACGAGGGTAAGTATGTACTGCCAGAAAGATTTTTAAAAACATTTTGCAACTATCAGTACTTCAAATTCAAAATGAATCAGTCCCTGAATCTCCTACCTGATAATTAAAACAACAGCTGTACAACTGAGAATAAGGATAAATGTGAATTGTCTCAGTGCCCAAAGCTTAACTTTTGAAATGAGGGTTCAAAGAACATAAACAATTTTCGCAGAGAAATAGCATTCTTTTGAAAACACATGCATGCACTCTTTAAAGTCAAACCTGTGTTACAAATACAGGCTTCTTCCACTTGTATGATAGATTAGAGACCAGAGCACTGTAGGAAAATAGAATTGGTTGAAAAATGGAACCCATGTACTGTACTGTAGGGAGTACGAAGGTTTTACAGAAACTCACTTGACACTGACTGTGTGCATGCTGCTTGCAAAGTCTCTCAGCTGGCTTGGTGCCTTTTTTCCCCTCTCAGACCACCTTGCAAGCAGTGTGCACATGTGATCAGTTCCAAGCAAGCCTCCATAGGGAAGAAGAATGGATGAAAGAGTGGAATCCCCATTATAGTAATGGAACTTGTCCTTAATTTGGAAGCATCAAAATAGTGAGTCATGAGATAATATGGCATGAAAAGGTGGAGGCTTCCAGTACACAATTAAATGTCACCAAAAGCCATCAAATTCTACATTTACTCTAAAACATTTTCCTGTCTACCAGGTCTAGTCTAGAGCTTGAAAAACTTACTTTTTCAGACTGCAGCTTCCAGAATTCCCCAACCAGCATGGGGCCATACTCAGGGGGGATTTCTCAGGATATAATCCAAAGAAATCTCTTTTCCAAACTCGAGGTCCATCTATGCATAATTGGAACCCTAGTGTACCAGAAGTACTGAAGAAAGATGCCTTTATAAGAAAGAGTTCCTGACTCTGCACCAACTATCTCTCTATCTATCTTTCTGGTACAGAAAAATGTATGCTTGCAAAAATTCAGTCTGCTAAAACCAGAGGTAAATAATCTTTAATAGATGATATAATATACAAAACATCAACATTATTGCAAAGAAACAGGAATAACTTTGCCTGCATTATTGAATCTACAGCACAATGACCAGAAATAATAATACTGTAAAAAAATAAACATTCTGTTTTAATGAAAGCACAACTTCAGCATACTGTGTGCTAGTGTAGGAGATCCGGAGGTGTGTTTCTGTTTTCAAAACCAATTTACAACTGGGCTACCATAAAGCCAAGCAACCTACAGGTGAAATATGGCTAAACAGGGAATATTGTTAATGTCTAGATGCCTTTAAAAAAAACTGCTAGCATGAGTTATATCAAAGTACTTGTTCACAAAGTTTTAGCCATTTGATAATGACAAACAGATGCCTTTAAACGATTGTTTATTCCGAGGCATTTCTAAACTTACCTCAGTTTGCTGATGGGGAGGACATAGCAAAATATTTCAGATATTGTATTTTTAATTAAAGTAATATTTGTATGAGAACAGTTTTCACTTTTATTACACAGGAAGCAGATCTGAGTGAGAAATTTGAGGAGAAAATTTGCAACGAGATCTGGGTTGTGAATGCCAAGATGCTGATCTGTCTAAATATAAAGAATTGCCAGTACAAGCTGCTAAACCACTGGTATATATCACCTGCCAGACTGTACATAATTAAAAGGTCATTAAACCCTCTTAGTCAGAAAGTGTGTGGGCACACTGGATCATTCTACCATCTGGAACAGGAATTCCCCTGCACTCCAAACATATCAGAGCAAACTTCTGAACTACTGTGAGGCGATTTTTCCTAATTCAGCTGAAATGTAAACTGATCAAGGTTTATTCTTCTAAACTAGAGGTGAGAAACTGTCAAGGGTTGAAGGGTCACATCACTCATTCCACAGGACCTCAGGAGATGCACTCACCATTTTTTTTCCTTTTCTTGAAAAATATAAACTCAAACTGTCCAAATGCCCTCATGCCCTCTAGAGAGCATGGTGACAATTTCACCCTGTCTCTCTTCCACTAAATGAAAAAGGAGACAATAAAAACTGAATGGGTTCCCACAATGCAAAAATTTGCATAATTCTGGCTGCATATGCTTTTCCATAACAAGATGACTCCATAAATCTAGAAGATGATAATAGCATGGAATCCAGCATCCTGGCAACCTAAGCTTCTGGCAAAAAATGTATTAAGTTTCTAGTCCCTAAGGCCATGGTGATAGATTCAAAACTCTGCTGGCCAGAGCTCATGAAACTCTGACATCTTTCCCTAACCCTAGCCAAAGCAAAATATTTTTTTCAGAATAATAAAAGATGCCTGATCTGCACAATAATTTCAGATCTCAAAATTAAGCAAAGGGCACAGAACTTGAGTTACATTGATACATTGTTTTGTTTTAAAGTACAAAAGGGAGCCCTGGTGGCACAGTGGTTAAATGCCAGTACTGCAGCCACAAGGTTGTGAGTTCGATCCTGCCAGGCTCCAGGTTGACTCATCCTTCTGCAGCTTGGTAAAATGAGTACCCAGCTTGTTGGAGACAACTAGCTAACACATTGTAAATTGCTTAGAAAGCACTTAGCTGATCAGTGGTATAGAAATACACATGCTAAATATACATGATACAAAATGCACACTGTTTTTCTTATTAAAGTAGTCATCCATTCCACTTCTCAAAGAAATGTGATAATATTGAACATCAAGCATGGAATGCTTTACGTTTAGATCTGTATTGTTTGATACTAAACTATGTGCAGAGTAAAAAAAAAAATCTCCAGAATGATGTGACAAATTTTCTGTTCAATCTTCTTAGTAATGACTCATGTTGCAGAGTTTTTAGGCATATGTTCAAGGTCACTCAAATTCTTCATACAACTAGACAGAAAAAGGTTCTCTCTGCAACACTGGGTGAAAGGCTGATCCATGCCACATCCCTGCATTTAAGTAAGCAAAATGCCACTCTTACAGCCAAAAGGGATTCATCCAGGTCCAGATGCAATTTCCTTCCTTGAGAGAGATTATAGAAAATGTTTTGTTGAATAGAAATAAGTGGGACAATACATTCAGTAAGATTATCTTACGCTTTATAAAAACAATGCTGGACTGTAGTTGTTTAGAATACTAATACACCACTTCTCAACAACAAACATTCTCAACTGAAATCGTGTAGTACAAGGTGGCTTACAAACATGTTTCAAGATACTTGTCTCTGCAAGGACCAATTTCTACATGTAAATTCCCCAGTCTGGAACAAAGAAAGACAACTCTCTTCCCAATGCTTACTCAGATCCTGGCTGGCTAAGTTTTACCTCCAGGCCAAAAAATTACTTCTCCTCCAGGGCAAATATGGAAGTGGGTCCCAAGACAATGACCAAGTCAAAGCTTTGAGCTATTTCTGCCTCAGTTCTTCCCAAAGACTTCTGGTTGAGCAATACACCTGAGAAGGGTCTTGATGGAGATACCCTCTACCTCTATGAGATTGATTGAAATTCTTTGCTCTCTTGACCTCAGTAGTGGGCTAAAAGGCAGGGACACCCTGGAAGGACTACGAGACCAACTACAGTAGTAGATAGTAGATTAAAAATAAACTGAAACAAATCTGGTTCATCAAGAGCTTGGAAAAGTTAATTATTTGCATTGAATCTCTTAGAACCCCATAGCCAGCTTGGCTATTGATCACTAGCCACACTGGCTGGTTATGACAGGAAGAGGAGTTCAATATTCCTGAACGCCATCAAGCTAGAGAAGACTGACTTAATAGCACAAAACATACACCACCACTAGTAGCCATTAAGAGCCTTTGGGAAGAAGAAGAGTTTTTTCTAACAGTACAAATGTAGAAACAGGGGGGACAAGAAGGACCTCCTTTGGCAAGGACAGGAAATTGGGCATGAACTAATGCATATAATAGTGAGTGAGATAGTAGAAGAAGCAAAGTTTTCTTGTTATGGGAAGGGATTTAACAGTTGCCACAGGCACAGTGGTTTGAGTGTTGGACTAGCACCCTGGCAACCAGCATTCAAATCCCCACTTGACCATAAAAACCTACTGGGTGACCGTGGGCACATCACACTCTCTCAGTCTCAGAAGAAGGCAAGGGCAAAACCTTTATGCAAATCTTGCTAAGAAAATGCCATGACAGGTTTGTCTAAGGATCGCCATAAGACAGAAATGACTTCAGGGCACATAACAACGGCAGCAACAGCAGCAGCAGCATAATAGCACATAATGTTTTCTACATTATAGTTCAGAAGGTTTTTTGATATTAAATCTTATTCTGTTTTTAGAGCATGCATAGAAATTACTTGGAAAATGGCAAATAAAACAACAAAATATCCGTATGGTCTAAAACTAAAAACAAAATTCCAAGTTGAGTAATTTTTTTCTTAAGAACACAAAAGTGTTACAAAAGTGGCTCAGAAATGGTATGTTCTTGCCATTTTATTTATTTTATGTTATTTATTTTATTTCTATCTCACTTTTCTCCTGGTTCAGGGCCCAGAACTCTTTATCCATGCAAGATAGTGCAAAAATTAAGAGACAGGAAAAGAAACAAGAAGTCTAAAAATCTAACCGAGTGCATTGGCATTTGTATGCAGCTGTAGGATGGAGACTGTGGGCTTCATAAAGGGATGCGTTAAAGTATCAGTTTTCCGCTTGCTGGGATGCTCACCTAATGGTTTCTCTACATTTCTGCAGACCAGACGGCTGGCTGAGATTCTGAAAACTACTCGTTACCTCTTTTTTTAAAAAAAAAAATACACTGAATGACTCCTGAGTTGAATTAGAGGACAGACACAGAGGAACATGATAGTCATTCTAGTGTAACATTTTAGTGGTCCAAATAATGAAAATGGCAATCCTATTGATAGAAACAAAGTAGGATTTTTGTTGTTCTTTATGAAAGGAGGACACAGTTCTGAAATGCAACAACATGCCTACACATTACATATGTAGATATACCAACAAAATGCCTAAAAGTTGCATTCTGGAACTCATTCTAATCAATACCAAAGGAAAGGCAAAAGACTTATTAGGTCCCCATGTACGCTTATGAGCTTCACAGAAAAAAGGTGAGCCATAAATATAACTCAATATATTAGTAACCAGTCTCACACCCTTCTATCTTGTGAGAAATAAAGGCCTAAAACTGGCCATATCTCTCAGATCTGCCCCAAAACTGGACCTAGAGAGTTTCCAGCCCTCCGGAGCAGGTTTTTGGGGTGCACAGGGATAAGGAAATTGCTACAGGAAGAGGAGATCACCCCCACTCCCACTAATAAGTCCAGCACTGGACACTGACCAATTTTTTTCCCTGTATATGGATTATAATGTTTTCTGCAGACACCTGGCAAAATGAAATACTTGATTTGTTCACTTTGTTTTCCCCAGTTCCTGTGTTTGCTTGCACACATCCACATCCCATCTACTGCCAGCTGATGGAAAGACAATGATCTAAAACCCTCTATTACTCTGAGTTACTGCCCTTTACTACTGCCCTTCCAACATTCACTAAAATCCTTTCAGCTCTGCTTGGTCAGGCAGGTCAACCATATCTCTCAAAAAGTCTGCAGGTGCCCATCAGAACGGTAGGCTATTTTTCATTCCGCTTCTCTCCCTTTCTGCTGTGCTGCTGCAATTCTACTCAACGATTCCACAAAGTGGCAGAGTCCTAGGGAGGCTGAAATAAATAAATCAAAAACTGGGAAATAAATGTCATAAGAAAGATAGATGAGCTAAGTTTTCCCATGGCCCTGAACTTCTTCCACTGTCAGAGTTCACCTCACTTTTAAAACATCAAGTATTATGGATGATAAGGTAACATACTGGATTTTGACCTTTGGGCTACAATCTAGCCCTATGGCAGATGATGACCTATATGACAGAGCTACTGCCTGTTAATCAGCTGGTTAGGATCTGTAATTGCATGATTCATTTAAGACATTCTTCAGCCCACTCAGTGCCTCCACAAAAGGATTCCTCACTGCCAGTACTGGGTCCTGCTTTCCTTCTGCATGTCTGAAATCCAATTTTCAAAGGATCTTAACATTCCAATGTAAATGTTAGTTTCATTAGAACATTTAGCCAGAGAAAACAAAGAATGGAGCTGCTTTTTCTTTTTTTAAAGAAAAAAATATTGAAATCCCATATAAACAAGAATGACCTTTCCAGGATGTTTAATAACATGCCATTTTGATTTAATACGCTACAGAAACAGCTTTCGTACCTAAACAGAATGGTAGCTCTTTTTTTAGCGAAGTGCTTAACCCAGTGGTTCTCAAACTTTTCAACCTTGTGACCACACTTACATGTAGACACTGTGCCCCCCGTTCAACATCATTCCCCCCTCTGTAGCCTATCCTACACCTTTCTCTTCCTCTCTCACAGGCTCCTTGTTACACACACACACACACCATCCTAATACTGAGCTTTCGCAGTCTGTGCCTCCTCTCTTTGCCCCCCCCCCGAAATTGCCTCAATGTCACTAAGGGCCATGCACTGGCTGCTGATCCAACAATGAAATGTTCAGAGAAGTTGAGTGGGAAAAGCATAAAAAAGGACAGCCATTTTTTGCTATGTCTGAGGCAAACACTCTGTGTCACTCTTTTGTTGCAATCAGTCAACCCTCAATGGGGTGCATATATACACCCATGCAAGCTGCCCTTCTTTTTCACATTTGCTGTACTTGCAGACTGACTTTTCTTGCACCCCATCTGAGCAACTATCACAACCCCCTCTTTTAGGGTCCTGTCCCACAGTTTGAGAACCATTGGTTTAATCTGAAACTTCACATATACTGTAAACAAGAATACTTGCACTTGTTTGGTTTGGGGAGATTACTGGTATCAGCTGCCGAACTATGGGCAGCAACGCATAGATGCATTGGATGAAATTCCCTTATACGCTTCTGACTAGAAATGGTAAATCAAATATTTTTAAAAGATGGTATTCTCTGAAAGTATTGGCAGCTGTCCCTGAACTCCTGCAGGTGCTCTTCTGGGAATCTGAAAACATTTGGGTATTTAAAGGTATTTTGAATTGAACTAAACAATGCTACGTAAGAAAATATCTGTGTGGAAAGCCAGTCAGTTCATATTCACTTTTTCAGGAAACGAGCTTGTTTGTTGCTCCTAGAAGATCAAATTCCAGAATTTGCCCCTAGTCTAGCATGTCAAAAATACATAGCTGAATATATAGTTCCAAGTCCTATATTTAGAGATTTTTTCCCACCATGCTTCTTTAAATGACATTATAAAGAACACTGATGCTCAGTCACTCATCTGAGCCATGAGATCATCACTATAACATTCCATTATGAAAGAATTATTGATATGCGCACATTGTCTCCGAGAATGCCACTCCTACTACTTGGCATTCCACAAAATTTGAGGCAAATTCTGTATTCATTGACTCTCTTGGCAGTCTGTTAGTGAACACATGCTAGTCCATGATGCTGCACGGCACTATCAGCAGAGAATTTAGTCCAAATTGAATTAGAAGCAGCTGGAGTTATAAAAACATGACTCTCCTAAGTCTTTTCTTTTTTGACTGCCACAAAATGTCAGTCATTATCCTAAAATGATTCCACTGAGGTCACTGGATTTGTCTGAGGGGATAAATAAATAATCTTGGATGTTTAAACAGCCTTCTGTTTTTGTTTTTGTTTTAACTAACAGCAGTGCACACTAATTTGACCTAGGTTATATTTATCTATTTCTTCAGGACTAGATGAGATGGGAGAATTTCTAAAAAGGAATTGACAAATGTTGCAGTGATTGCAATGTAAATAATGCAAGTCAGAAACACACATGTGAATGTGTGTGTAGATGCATGTGTGCTTGGGAAAGTTATTCTTTTGGAACATAATTCAAGAATCCCAAAGTCAGCATTGCCAAGGGCTATCTTTGTTGATGGATTCTCACAGTTAACATCAAAAAATAATTCTCTAACCTTTGATATACATACTGCTCACAGTCTGTAGGGAATAAAAATTTGCACATAATTATTTCTTTGTCTAAGTAAATTGACAAGAAAAATACTAAAATCTTCACAACTATATATAAAAAATGCAACACATGAAGCAGTGCTAGGACAGAGATGCCCTAAAATCCTAAAAACCTGCATGGTTGATAGACTACCTTCATTCTGTATGCAGAGGCTGACCAAATTGGCAGTAGAATCAGCACAGGCAACAGAACAACATCTTCCACTCTACCTGGTGGCAACAACGGTGGCTGGTGGAACCTGCGCCAGTATGGTGGCAAATCCACTCTCGGTTTCAGCTGAAATGCAAAAGGAGATATCCAAAGTGCTGAATCAGATCCTCCAATCAGATATAACACTTTGGACAGCTTCTTCAAGCCTATTGAACTGTTGGATGGATTCATTGCCCCCACTGACACAGGATCCACTAGCTGCCACTGGAGGACAGCAGGCATACTTAAATGCACAATATACACAGCTCTGTCCTCCAACATCTTGCCACCATCCCTCACCCCTTCTCATCTGCTCCTGAAGTGGCTGCTTCATTCTGCCTAATGGTAAGGTCAAATCTGCCCACCAATGAAAAGCAGGCTTTGAAATGGGGACTCCCTGTACATTTCTGATCATCTCTGTGTGCAGACATCTTGATATATCAAATACAATTGTCTATAGCCTTCTTCTGATCAATGTATGCAGCTATCTGCTGTTCAATGTGCACACACAAAACACATCTGCCATTTTTAACTGTGTAATATGTTATTTATATGAATAAAATCCAGTTTCACTCATCTTGTCTGTTATCACATCATGCAAAAATAGCTGGATGGCATTTCACCAAATTTGGAACAAACATTAGGGATGGTTCAACTTAAAACACAAGCTTTGTGGCACACATAAAATTCACTTAGGGATCCTGAGGAAAACCCTAATTATTTTTTACTGGATTTTCACGCAATCTGGAGTGTATGTTTGGGGTACTCCAAGTTACAATATAGATTACATGCTTTAACTATATAAACAAAAATAAGTTTCTGTTTGTCTGTTATAGCAACAAACAAAAAATGGCTTGACAGATTTTTACCAAATTTGGAGAGAATGTTTTGGCTAATCTAACTTAACCATGGAATAGACAACATTTATTCAGGGTAATGGGCCTTTTTAAGTTTAAATCTAGCTGAAAGTGGCAAAACATCAATTCCATTCCACTAATATGGTCCACACAATGGGGTCCTGGAGCCCTCCAGAGCTCCAAGGGAGCAAAAAAATAGTGGCATACCACTCTCTGGATTCTGAAGCATTTCTTCCCCTGAAACAGGCAGCCATCCTCTACAGTGGTTGAAACAGAATGATCATTAATGATAGTTAATGATTCTCCCAAGAAATGCTGGGTACTACAGTTAGTAAGTAAATAAAATTTCTGTGCAGAACTACCAATTTCTCCCATTATTACTCATGAAAACCTATGTTTAACTTAGACATTTATAAGCTACAAAAAGTTTGTGAATTAAAATATACTGCTTCTATTATTTAGTACCTCCTGATTTCTGGGACCAACAAAGGAGCAATTGCCTCTTACAGACTATTCTTGCACTGAGAGTTCTCAGCACCGCTTCAACTTTCCAACTGTGCTATGCAACCCTAAATATTACCAAGTAGCTTAACCATGTTTTATAGTTTTAAAAAATGGCTAATATATCAGAAATCTTACCTCTTTTATGCACATTTCATCCAAGGATATATCAAATCACCATTTCAGTAATAAACATATCAAATAAAGCATTCCCTACTGAAGTAACTCTTCTCAACTATGCCATATTTAAAAAACAAACAAACTACATATTCAGTCAAATAGTTGTATTAAGTGCATTCCGGTCCATTGAAACATTAGTCTTTTTCCCCCTTGAAGAATCAGACTGTAGTTTTCATAGTTACTAGATTTCAACATTTCCTGTATTCCATAAAGCCTAACTCCTGGCAGTTAGAACTGAGGAGAGAACAACAGAATTTTAATTTTATTGTCTATTTGCATATTATTGCAGAGAGGAATTTAAATATAAGGCATTCTATCAATCACTCTCAACAGAGAATACTTACATATATTATTTTTAAATCTGAAAACTTTTATCTCTTGGATTGGCATCTAAAAGAATCAACTAAGTTTTCTGTTGATCTCCAGGTGACAATTAAGCTTTAATTAGCTGGTCTATTTATTTTTTACATGTTTCTGGTTCTGATATATTATTGTTAGGGGAAATGAAAAAGACATGATTAAAAATGTTGTGTTAACTAATGAATAATAGTTTTTGTTTATCACATCATAACTTACCATATATTTCTTTCAGGCTTGAAAATAAAGCTAATTCAAGATTTGAGCAATATCCAAAATTATTCCAATGAATAATTATTTAGACCTGTTCTAGGAAAGATCCTTTGGCAAGTATACGTGATTTTACTAGTCAACAACTCTGACTCTTTGGATATTGATTACTGTTTGTTGCTGTCATTTCCCTTTAGCAGTAACTGTCTGATGGCACTCTCAATAATGGAATGTTGTCTAGGGGTGGAGGAGTGAACAATTTATGTTATGTAAATTACAAACAAAAATAATTTTGAAAACTCTGATTATTTACTTTGCTTAGATTATACCAACACCAGCACGTTTAAATTACAGTAAATATTTTTTTCCCCATTACTGAACACAGTTGGAGCTGCAACCATGTTGCCAGAGGGTGCTCTAATTCCTAATTAAGATGCTGGACAGTGCATTGGTCCTTGATAGCACACAAAATAAACAGGCAGGAAATGAGAAAGCTGCTGCATAAACTGCCAACCATCTTTACAGACAATTATGTATAATATACATCTCAGTTAAGCTTCCAAAAGGTGAATACAGTGATTGTGCTAAAGATATGGATAGCATACACCGAGAGCCTTGTTTCTCTGAAATCTCCTGTAAAACAGGACTAGACACTTAACTCTTCTTCAAAGCAAGATGAGATCAACCGCCTCTAAAATACACACCAAATACCACACTTCACCCACCTCTTGAATTCTACTCTCTAGCAATAAGAAGAACTCTGGGAAATCAATGAAAGAGAAACAGCAAGTACTCTGCTGCCCAAACTATACCTTCTAACCATTTTTTTCAACAAGTGAGCACCATTAGCCTCACACTGTTTTATTACCGTTTCAGTCCCCCACTCATTGCTTTCTTCCTCTCCCCCTCCTTCTTTCTTGAATAGTGTTCTCTATCCTAACACAAGCAACAGCCTAGGGTCTGGACAGCCCAACAACAGGATTCAATTTACAGCAGTTCATTCTATTTTTATATGGTAAGAAAACGACGAGGGAACATAGTAAAGGGAAATCTGTGTCATTCACATAGTCACTGGGCGCTGGCCAACCAGGGCTACCCCATCCACACACAACTGCCTTCTGGACAGCACTATCTCTGTAAAGTTGGGGGGGACACATTTCCTCAGCACCATCATTTGCCACTTGGGGATCTGGGGAAAAGCATCCTTTACAGAATAGAACTTCCTTGAGGTAAAGAGACATCTGGATCTCACACACAGCAAATGCACGCAGCTACACATTTGTTGCACGGTAGAAACCAGTTGTCCAGAAAGGCCCTTCTGAACTTTCCACGCTTTCAGCCCAGCCCGGCAGGAAAGAACATGCTCTCCAGGCTTCAGCTCTCTCAGGCTCTGGATTTCTCTGGGTTTTTCACCCAGCCACCCACCCCACCACCACCACGGGCGGTAACCAGCTTTGCCTAGGAAGACTCCTGGCTCCTGTAAACAACTTCTCACTACAGCGAGCGCCGAAAAAGACAGGCGTGTGGATCTGTGTGTTTGGGAGGGAAGGACGTAACAGGGCAAGAGCAGGGATAAGGCGAGGGGGTCCCAGCCTGCGTCCCTCTGGCCGAAGGGCGGGATCGGGGCAACGTGGGGAAGTGGGAGGGGGTAGCCGTTAAAGCCCGCCCGCCCGCCCGCCTAAGGAGCCCATGGCTCCCGAAGGGGCGAGAAGCACCTGGATGTGGCAGGAGATCTCGGAGTCGTCCAGCAGTCGGATGGTGCATTTCATCTCCTGGCTCAAAGACCTGATGCTCGAGCTCCGGAACCGGATCATTTTCATCGTCCTCCTGCCTCCTCGCCTCACGCACTCGCAGGGAGCGAACATGCACCGCGGTCCCGAAGGGGGGGCCGGCGACCAGCCCTGCCGCCACGGCCCCTCCTCGCCAGCGGGGGAGAAGGAGAGGGGAGGGACGGGAGAACGGGGGGGCGAGAGGCGGGAAAGGAAGGAGTGACCTAGCGCCTGCCTCGCAAGGCGGCGGGCGACTCAGCCTCGAGGCGGCGGCGGCGGCGGCGGCGGCTCCCGCTGCTGTTGCTGGGCGAACATCATGCTGGGGAGGAGGGGGAGGCGGGGAGAAGGGGGAGGAGGAGGAGGAGGAGGCGGCTTCTTATGTTGGTGCTGCCGCCGCTGCCGCCCGACTGGCTCCTGTTGCCTCTCGCACCGAAGGAGCGGCTCCCGGCCCCTGCTTCGGCGGGACTGCTCGCCCCCCTCCGGCCTGAGCCGCGCGCCAGAGGCCCAGGCGGAGCGCCGGCCCCCTCGCGCGCGCGCGCGCGCGCCAGCCCACCCGCCCGCCGTGCCGGGGCTCCTGCTCTCGCGCCGCTTCCGACGCTGCCGCTGCTGCTGCTGCGTCAGGCTTAGGCTTCAGCTCTTCCCTTTCCCGCCTTCAGCATCTTTCGCTCGCTCCGTCGCTCGCCGCCTGCCTCCCCCGGTTGCCCTTCCTTCGGTCGCGTTTCCCTCACGTTTCTTTCGATGGCCTTTCCCCTTCGTTTCCGTTTTCCCCTATTCCTCGTATGCACATCACGGGCTTGCTCACTTCTTTTTTTCCTCTGTGTTCTCCTCCTGATTCGTTCTCTGCCCCTTTTCCCTCCTCATGATCTCTTATTCAGTTTTTACTCCTCCCACCTTATGCGCTTCTTTTCTCATGATCTCTTCTGCAGTTTTTGCGGCTTTCCCCCTCTTCTTCCTGTGCGCTTCCTTCTCCTTCCCCGCACTGACCTCGGGTTTTTTTCTTCAGCTTTTCAACGCTGCATCTCGTTTAGCCTCCTCTTGACCATTAGGCCGAGTGAAGCAGGCGTCTCCTGCTGCCTCCCATTTCGGGACCCCTGCCTTGTCTTGACGAAAGGGTGCTTTGTCACATAGACAAATACATTAAAATATTATAATCTAGGGCCATTTCCGCACTAGCCTGTTATGGCGCGATGATTCCACTTTCAACATCCTCTGGAATCCTGGGGTTTGTAGTTTCGGGAGGGGCCACGTGGCCCCTCCGGAAACTGCAAACCCCAGGATTCCAGAGGATGTTGAAAGTGGAATCATCGCGCTATAACAGGCTAGTGCAGAAATAGCCTAGGTGGGTCAGAGTAGGATAAGGTGTGCCCCCAGCCCCTTTTTACAAGCCTCCCAGTTTTCTTTTTTTTCCCCATTGGCATTGGAGTTTGACATCAATATGAGATACTTTGCCCTTTCCAGGCCTTTCCAATCAATTTTTTGTTACCTTTAGTGGCCTCAGGCAGCAAATTTTGGAAAGACAGCAAATCATTAATAATTGTTTAGTTTGTGAGGGCTGTATTCTTATCCCTAGAAAAGCAGAGGAAAAAATTGAAGGATTTTTCTCCTTCCTTTGCGAAGGGGCATTAGTGGGCACTACGTATCTTAACATAGGTGGGTGCACAGATGGCACTGTTTGCTACCCTCAGAGACAAAATTGGTCTGGCTTTGCCTCACCCTAATTCTTTCTTCTGCTTGTTCCTTTATGCCGCTTTCCTTTTCTTTGGGGTGATTAAAAATTAGGTTTTCATTGTGCATTCACTTGTGGCAGCCCAAGCTCTCCCACCACCCAAGGGCCAGTCCCCAGCCAACACTGTTCTCCAGAGCTGATGTCTGAGCAAGGCGACCTGTTCCTTTACTCAAAGGAGGCATTTGACACCTGTCCAGCTCCACATGGGCCACTTCTCAGCTGTGGCATTGCTGTCGTGGTACAGTGAGTGGTACAGAAGCCAGCGATGTCCCAGTTTTGGAGTAGTGGGCTGGCTGTTTCTCATTTGTGGTATTTGCTGCAACTGGAGAGTGACCTAGAAGGATCCCTTGAGTGGTAGTGGAGAGGCATGATTCGCTGGTCTTCCCACTTCACTGTCTAAAGTGGGCAATTCACTCTATCTGGTGGAAGGTTCAGCTCCGTTTCATGCTTGAAATTTTATGATTTCATAAATGGCCCAGATGTCAACATCTCTGATTTGTAACCCCCCAGCATTTTCCTAATGTTCCCACTGTCTTTTCCTTACCACAGCAAATCTGTTAAGGAAGAAAAGATGAAATAGCTGCACTTTGGATTGACAGCTCTAGGAGCTGTCCATGTGGAAACAGCTAGTCTTTCCTCCTCTATTCCTCAGGTGCCATTCTTCTTCTTATTTCCTCCTTTCATTCTTTTTTCTCCCCACCGCATTCATTCCATCCCATTCCTTTTCTATTTTAAGCCAATTATTTGGAGCAATCCTTCATTCACATTGCCTGCCTTTTCCCCTTTCCTCTCCATTGCTCACTTGGAAGGAGGCATTGGCCTCTTATCTTTTGTGGACTGTGACACTTTCCTTAGCAAGTGTTTCTGAAGGTCTGTGATTTGAGAAACATATTTTGGCTAAAAGTAGATGGGCTCGGAGATAAGCTTGTGGATTTCATTAATGCCCCCTCACCCCCGACAACCATCCTTTCTATAAAAGGAAGGCTGTTCCTCTCACTTTTGCCCATTCCGTTTCTAATAGCATTTCTATATTGCCAGGTTTTTAATCTCTGATGCATTTCTTTCACTCTTGCTGTGATTGTTTTTAATGTTGCCTTTTACTTTTCAAAATATGTGTCTATTGGAGAGTACCTTGGAAACTGAATTGAAGAGTGGTATAGAATATTTTAAATAAAACATTTTTTCTGCCATTATCTTGCTAGAGTATCCTCATGGTTTTCTTCAAGCCTTCTGCTCTTCAGCACCCCTTCGCCTGCCATCTCCTTGTTTTTACCCAGTCACTCTATGCATTCACGTTAACAGCTGGACAAGAATCATGCACAATAGGTTTGGCAGCTGTCAGGGGCAGGCCTTCCCAGTTCCTAAAAATGTCTTGTTCTGCCAAGTAGAGGATGTAAATCTTGATAATATTAGCTCTTTGGCGCCTTTCTTGGCACCCAAATCAGGCCTGGGAGAATGGGGTCACAGCTTCAGATTGTGAATGCTCAGCTGTTACCTTACCAACCTGTAACAAAGAATCAGCAAATAACATAAAGAGGAAAAGTAGTGCTTAGTTTAGTGCACTTCTCTTATGATATTGGATACAGAGGGGCTGACAGTAAACAGTAATGAGCAAGAAGAGTATACAATTAAACCCTGTTACCTTGCAGACACTCAATATATGCACAGCAGTAAATTAATCAAGGCTAAACTATACCATGATGAATACAGAATAAAAGGCTGAAAGAAGAAAGAAAAAGATAATTACCTCCTCTGGTGTAAATTGTGCTGTTCTGCTTTTGATATACATTATATTCATCACATGCAAGAATGAATTGACTTAACTGAAGGGAGGGGGACTAGTTTGAAGTCTCCGGGCTGTGGCTGGCCCACCAAGACTTTTTATTTGTACAGTCACAATAACACTGAGCAGATTGTTTGCAAGCTTGAAAAAAATGTTTCATAAACTATATATGGGACATTAGCCTTGCATTTTGTGCCAGTATGTTAATAGCCAAATTGACAGAAGAGTGTAAAAAAGTACACTAATCCCCAATGTATATACTATGATATGTGCAGTTTTTATGACAAATACTTTACTATAGGCATATACATCTCACCAGAATCTGTGTGACACCGAGACACTAATAAATAACTAGCAACTACAGTGCTGTGGCTGCAAGATTGTGCCCCCTCTAGTCTGATTTGTGGCCCGACATGACTCCCTTTTCCCACTCATTTGGCCATGGAATCCCTCTCCCCCAATAAACAAACAATCTACCCAGCTTGCCCAGGCTAATGCCGTGTTTCGACAGTTTCCTTTTGCCTGAGTGGGACACTGAAGCAACAGAGGAATTGCAATTAGTCATTGACTTGAACTAACATTGCAGGATGCCAAAACCACATAATTATTGCTACTGATGGCAAAAAAGATGCTACTGTGGTAATTTGAAAGCTGTCACAATCCTAACGCTCCAGTATCACACATCTAGAACTGGCAACAAACCAATCACATAGGTGGGTGAACAAGAAGAAAATTACTTCTATACTGCAACCACATTTTTGGTGGTGGCTGCCCATTTGTGGAATGCTTCCCTGAGAGAGGTGCAGTTTGCATCAGCTTAATTTCTTTTTGGCACCAGAATAAGATCTTTTCATTTTCCTAGATATTTTTTACCAAGATCTTGTATGTATATGTAGCTTCAAGTCACCTGTCAACTTATTGCAACCCCATGAATTTCAAAGGGTTTTCTTAGCAAGAAATACTCGGAAGTGCTTTTGCCAGTCCATTCCTCTGAAATATAGCCTACAACACCCGATATTCATTGGTGGTCTTCCATCCAAGTACTAATCAGGGCTAACCCTGCTTAGCTTCCAAGATTAGACAAGATCTGGTGCCTTTAGGGTACATGGGTCCTTAAAAAGGTATAGTGCACCTGTCGTGTATGTGGGGGTTCTGGAATGTAAAACCAAAAAAGCAAATATCATGTTCCATTATAGTCAATGGACGCAATATGTGCATGCATGTGCCCACACCCATATGGGTGCATGTTTGCCACATCAATTGACTGCAATGGAACATGATGCTTTGTGTGGCCATGCATTCATGCATGCAGATGTTGCGCCAGAAGAGGGCACAGTGTATTCACATTTTATTAATTGTCTCTGTTGAAAATAGATACTGACTGGTTCTCAGGTGGTTGTTGTAGCTTAACAGATACCTGATTATTTTGGACTTTGGTTTCATTTTGTTGGGTTTCAGTATTAGTAATGTTGCATTTTCATTATTTTAATTTTGTTTTACCTTCAAATTTTGTATGTCATGTAGAGAATGATGACTACATTTTAAAATGAATAAATGTGTTGGTAATACAGTCACGCAAAGTATGCAAAATATTACATTAAAAAGTCTGATAACAAAAAATAACAAAAGCTTTAGACAATACATCTACATGCAAAAGGAAAATAAACAAGAAAGATACCACACATTCTATCCATAGAAACAAAAAGAAAAGAGCACAGCAGTACAAAAGTTCACATGTGACTTCAGGCAAATACTCGCAGAGCTGTTGTCTGTCTGTCTGTCTGTCTGTCTGTCTGTCTGTCTGTCTATCTATCCATCCCTTTATTTGTACCACACCTTTCTCCCAGATGGGGATTCAAGGCACCTTACAAAAACTGACCTCTTGAATAAGTAGAGACCAAACACTAGAAAAACTTCCAGTCATTTGTATGCCATTAGAAACTTGAGAGCTGTCAGGTTCTCCATTAGAGCAAAACTCCATGACCTGCTTCTCTGACTGCCCAAAGATAGATTAGAAACTTCTTTCCAAATTGTTGCAGTTTCTAAACTAATTAATTTTGTGCTGTATCAGTGAATCCTCATTGATTGTTCATTAAGAGAAGTGTGATTATTGGTGATACTTGCAACATTTGCTCTATAATTAAGCTCATTTCTGGGGGAAAAGATAAGTCCAGAATCCTTTCACCTATGGACAAAACCACAACAAGTGCCAGAAAACATCACATCCATACCAACATAATCCATTTAAATTAGAATAGATACCATCTGTGAAGAACCTGCAAACCATGCTCTTTAAAAGATAAGATTGATTTTAATAGAGGTTTAGACTATATAGTGCTTCAAAATATATCTTCAATCTCAATTCCAAATCTTTTTCCAAACATTTGAAACTCTCACTTGTTGTTGGGTGCTTTCAAGTTGTTTCCAATTTATGGCACTCATAAAGTGAACCTATCATGGGATTTTCTTGGCAGGATTTGTTCAGAGGGGGTTTGCCTTCCTCTGAGGCTGAGAGAGTGTGACTTGTCCAAGGTTACCCAGTCAGTTTCCATGCTTGAGTGAGGATTCAAACTCCAGGTCTCCACAGTTGTAGTCTAACACACAAAGCATTACGCCATTATGGCTCTCTGTAATTCCCACTAGTTTGTCATAAAAGAATTCAGGTATTAGAAAGTAGTTGTAATGCCTGCATTTTTATAACTGGAAGTTCTGCAAAATGAATACTCTGATGCTATCTGCTTCCATGAACAGCAGAACCAGTTGCATTTGGAATTGAAATCCTGATTTGGGATAATTATTACAGTAAAGATTATGAGTGTGATTTATAGCTTTCTCTTCCCACTCCTTAAACAATTTAAATTTGCCAGCCCCAACAAACAAAAAGGAGATAACATAAAGAAAAAAATGGTAACAGCCTGTTTTGCTAATCCTGTTGGTTAGTTCCAAGCAGAGCAGATCCGCTGAACCAATTGTTGCATAGTAAGTCAAGACATAGGTAAATCGCAGTGATTCAATGGGTCAACTCTAGTTGAATTTAATAATAGGATTTAGGCTAGAATCCCTAAACCCCCATTTCTAGTGCATTTTAAAGTCCTGATTTTAGAACCCTAGACTTTTTTATTTTTATTAATGAAGCCCACAATTATTTTTTCCAATAAAACAAACTTTTGCAAGATAAAAGAACTGACAACATTTTGAAAAATAATTTAAATACAAAAGTGACTTTGTTATTGCTGCGAGTTGACTTAACCCACAGAGGGCAAGTTTGCTCTATTTTTAAATGTTTTGTTTAATGGTTTTAGTCAATGGAGAATAGTTGATTTTGAATAACTTGGATAGCCAGCTCACAATTAGAGACCCAAATACTGTATGGAATTAGGATTAAGAGGAGTAACAGTTTTCTGGGCCAGAGGAGCAGTCTCTTTGGTGCATATATTCAGGCTTAGTTTAATTAATTTCTAATCCTGACACGTATCCGAAATCCTGAAAAATTAATAAGGCTCTAGCAAATTCAAGATTGTTATGGCAAGGTCATCTGCAAATAAATTGACTGAGGAACACTCTTTTACAGCAGCTGACAAACCTAATATATGCTTAAGTTATGTTGAGTAAGATCCAACGGGGTTCTTCTACTAATACAGGGGAAAATGCAGCCCATTTTTGAGGCCTGTGGGGCCTGATCGACATCCCTCTCTCCCAACAATATCCCTTATGCTCTTAAATGAGTTGATGGTTAGCTTGTTCCCCAGCTAGAAAAAAACAACAACAGCAATCTTTTCTGCATTTGAAACTGTCCAGGGAAACCTAAAACATGGTGAAATTGCCCACCATGACCCCCAGAGTGCATTGTGGAGGGATTTGTAGTTCATTTTTTAAAAACTAGAACAAAGTATATGTACATGGAGAACATCTAAGATCCCACGGGAGGCAAATATGGTCCTCCCAGCCATCAGAAACTGCCCACTCTGTATACCTGGGCTGGGCAAAGTGCAGTCTCTTTTTAACTCTGAAATGCCCCTAAGTGCCCTCTAGGGATGTGTGGAAGGCATTTTCACTCCCTGGAGGCCCCCTGGAACCCACAAGGGTAAAAGTAAATCAATTTTTGGTCCCCAAGGGCATTTGTGGAAGCATTCTCACCACATTCCCCAGGGACAATTTAGGCCCAGGAGAGACAATTTTTTGAAACAGGAAGTGTACAGGTGGTGATTTCCTTGTTTTTAAAAGTGGCCTCTCCTGCCCCCAAAACATGGTGAAAATCCCACCCCCATGTCTCATACAGGGCATTGGGGGGAAGAAAATGATTTTTTTTTCCAGGAATAACTGCATCAAGGTTGTGGTCCTCCAAGGTCATTGGTAGGGGCTAATGCAGCCCCCCATCATTCCACAGTTGCCCACCCTTGCCACATACTAACAAAACTTTTTGGTCAGCAGAAGGGAGATGGTTTCCACTCTTGCTCACACTTCAGTTCCCGAGCAGCCTCAAAACCTGCTCTTGTGGGCTGGAAAACCCTTGGTGTAAGTCTCAAGCAAAGCAGAAGGCTACTGGCTGGATCCTGGGATAGAAAATCCTGTCACATAATGAACAGCTCCTAGCACGCCATTGGGTTCAAGCCTTTTAAGTAACTCTTTGTGTGGATGCATGAGGGAGGGAGAAGAAGAATGTGTACAATCTATCTCCACAAAAGGAATCACTGAGTTACCAGTGAGATTTCTCTATAGTTTGGTATGGAATATACATACTGTAATTATCAGAATAATAACATTTGTGTTTGTTTACATACAATTCAAGAAGAGTGGAATTAGCCCGTTCATGTTTGTTTCATCTTCTTGAAGAACACCACATTTTTTTTAACCTTCGTGCATGCTGTATTAAGGGCCATTAACTGAAAAGCAGCATATATGCCAGGTCGGCTTTGCTCTCTCTGCCATGTTTAAGGCAATCAATTTGAACTGATGTTTAATAAATGGGCTTTGTTGTTCTGTGAGGGGATGATGGGATTGGATAAAAAACAGTGTGCTGGGAATGTTATTGTAAGGATGGTAGATAAGGATGAACAGATCTAGATGCAAGGTCATGCAGTTGGCAGGAGGAATGAGAAAACAGGAAGAGAGACGGTAGAACCTGGGAAAAAGACTTGTTTTAACTAACTGACAAATGGAATTCTAGCACACACTGATTTGAAATGTTGCAGCTTATCAGGTACTGCAAATCCAATAGCTTTTTAGTCTTGGCAATTGCCAAAGTGTGCTGACATTTCTTTGCTGTTCTGAATAAAGCTTCTGAACCCTCTAAGTCAGTACATGACAATATGTATTATAACTATCTTGTTTGTTGCACTAATACCCTTCCTTTTCTCCAATAAGTTCAAGGTGGTATACATGGCTCTCCTTCTGACCCCTCATAAAAGTTCTATGAAGTGGGGCAGGCTGAGAGAGCGACTGACCAAAGGTCACTCTCTGAATTTCACGGCTCACATACAGGCACTCATATAAACAATATGAGACATTACATACAAACATTGCAACATAACACATTAATCCAATTTAAGTACTTGTGCCTCTTTTTCTAAGTGATAACCAAATACTTAGCATATGGTTCCCAGCTGCTGAAAAATTGTAATAGGAGGTAAGTAGAAGCTAGTTCCATGAAACGAAAAAGAAAAAAAAAAGCCTCCATTCCTCTCCAGTTGCAGACAGTTAAATAACTCATGTGTATGGCAATGAATGTGCTGATGGGAGAAAGTATTCCAACAATTAAACTAATGCAGTGTAATAAAGTATGACACTAGCAAAAGACAGTGCCATTTGAAGGGTTTAGAAACGTGGTCCTAATGCATTCTACTGGGGAAGAAAAACCACCACTCCAAAAGTCTCAATTTCTATGCATAACTTCTTAAAATCAACATTTCTGGGGGAATCTTGGCATTATGAAAAAGTTCAAGGAAAGTAGTTGCCTAAAAGATAAATGTTATTTTAAAAAGGAATTATAATTCCAGGTGATGTTGAAATAGGTTCTTATATAAGTTTAAGTGCTGGTTGCTAGAACAGTAGATGAAAAAATAAAATGGACTTGTTGCAGAGCCAGCGTTGCAGATGAAGATCAGATCCTTCAGAAACAAAATCTCAGAAACAAAAAACAGAATGTTATTTTTGGTGTAAACTCTTCATTTTTTAATGTCATTTTTTTAAACTTTTCATATAAAAGCTTAATTAACAGCAGTGAAACTATGTTAGTGCTAAGGGACTAATGTTCTCAGTACATACTGCCCACAGAGAAAAGAATTCCCCTACTCCTTTTTCAAAGTATTGCATCAATGTCACCTGTTTTCCACAAGTCTGGAGAACATGTTTCCAGAATATTGTGATACTGTCTGAAGATAAGGAAGCAGATTCCTATATGGAAGAATTATAAAATAATTGGGCTCTTTTGGAACGTCATAGTGACCTCAATTACTTGATTATTTTGTTATCATTTTCTAAACGATCACAATGAAATTTTATTGTGAATCTGCAATATTTACACTTGAAAAATGCAGCTGCCATGTCAGGAGTTTGTTAGCAACTTTTGATATCTGTGCAGGTATGACTGTCATCCCTATACAGCAGAGCTTTCCAAACTTTTCATTTTGGTAGCATACTTTTTAGATATGCATCATTTCACAACACAGTAATTCAGTAAGTAATCCAGTAAGTGGAGGCAGCCCCTCCACCCAGGCCTGGCCTGCCACCACACTTGCCAGAGTCTTCCTTGGCCTGGGGTGGTGGCGGCGGCGGGAGAAGCAGCCCTGCCACCTGAGCCTGGCCTATCGCTGCTGCTACCCCTCTTGCCGGGGTCTTCCTTGGCTCAAGGCGGAAGCGGAAGAAGCAGCCCCTCCACCCAAGACTGGCCCACTGCCACCGCCCTCTTCATAGACCACAAGCTGAACATGAGTCAGCAGTGTGATGCGGCAGTCAAGAAAGCCAATGCAATTCTCGGCTGCATCAACAGGAGTATGGTGTCTAGATTGAGGGAGGTACTGGTACCACTCTACTCTGCTTTGGTTAGACCTCATCTCGAATACTGTGTCCAGTTCTGGGCACCCCAATTCAAGGACATGGTCATGCTGGAGCAAGTCCAGAGGAGGGCGACCAAAATGTTGAGAGGCCTGGAAGCCATGCCCTATGAGGATAGACTTAGAGAGCTGGGGATGTTTAGTCTGCAGAAGAGAAGGTTAAGAGGGGACATGATAGCTATGTTTAAATATCTGAAGGGATGCCATGTAGAGGAAGGAGAGGGCTTCTTTTCTGCTGCTCCAGAGACCAGGACAAGGAGCAATGGATTCAAGCTGCAGGAAAGGGGATTCCACCTGAACCTCAGGAAGAACTTCCTGACGGTCAGGGCTGTCCGGCAGTGGAATCTGCTGCCTCGGAGTGTAGTGGAGTCTCCTTCCTCGGAGGTTTTTAAGCAGAGGCTGGATGGCCATCTGTCGGGAGTGCTTTGAGGGTGTTCCTGCATAGCAGGGGGTTGGACTGGATGGCCCGTGTGGTCTCTTCCAACTCTACATTTCTATGATTCTATCAGCATCTTCCCTGGCCCAGGATGGCAACGGTGGCTGGAAAGGCAGCCCCTGCACCCGAGCCTGATCTGCTGCAGTGTTGGGAGAGGCAGCCCCTCCACCCTTCACATTTGCACGACACACCTACTGACTGTAGGCGACACACTAACATCTTGCGACACATAGTTTGGAAAGCTCTGCTATACAGTATTTATGCACACACATGGGAGAAAGTCCCTTGAACATAATGGGACTTACTTCTGATCAAGCATATATAGAACTGCACTGCATATGCATCACAAATTGTGTCCTGTTTTTCTTTCTCTGAGGTTACTTGTTAGGGCTAACAGCACAAGGATGCAATATATTGAGACAAAACTATTACATATGCAAACACACATAGCAAAATACAATAAAATCCAACCCTCATAGTGATACTCTTTTTAAGACAGCCCAAGCATGCAAAATACATTACGCTAGCTTTCAAAGCACATTGATTTCCTTCATCAGGCAAAAAGGGTAAAAATCAGCAGAAGGAACAAAACCGACAGTGCCAGGGTCAAAGGTCCGCATCTTGCTTGATCTGATTGCTTAGGCGGTGTTTAAGATAGTCACCAGTAGCAGAAAAAGCCTGTTCATGCTTATTCAGAAGCAAGGTTCCTACACTGAGGTTTACTTCCACTTAAGTGGGCAAGAGATAGTGACCTAAAGTACATCCTAGCCACTATCATCTTCTTCTATCAAAATCAATACTGGACTTCGCTAAAGTGTTTAACTGTGGTGGGACTGTCCCATACCAGCAGTGATGAAGTGGATGAGAATATCTAAACTGAAGCGAAGTCCAAATATGGCTCATATAAAGATCCTGGAAGACTCAGCAGGATTTTTTTCCCTGTGTAACTCTTAGTCTTTGGAACCATCACAGCTGAGAACAGCCATTCCCTGCCCCTTGCCCTCCAGATGTATCAGGAGATAACTCCTACCATTATCACAACCAGAGCTCCAAGTTGATGAAGGCTCTTTTAATATACTGCTTCTCAGGCTGTTGCAGCAGTTGACAAACAAACGCACACATTCAGTGTGCTGCAGACTAGTACTGCATTTATGCCACATTATTGTCATATTACTGTATTTGTACAGTTTCCTGGAAATTTACCAGGGAAAGCCAGCTGACAGCTTACAGACCAAACCACTACTTTGAGCAGCATGGCCTTAGAAGTTTCTCAGGTACAGTCTCTGGCCATTTGTTTCAGATCTAATTGGGAAGCTGCCTCCTCCGCCAACCCCGTGTGTACGTTAAACAAATTATTCTTGTTTCTGGTACGTGTACCATTTTGCTTAAAATTTTTTATTTATTTTTTAATTTGTCTTCATGGAAAAACTCTTCCGAGAATGACTAGGGCTGAGAAGCGGTCCATAGTTACAATAAATAACTAAATAAACCTATAGACAAATTCTGTCCACTTTCATATTGTCTAGACATCCTGCCCCCAGTAGGATTGATAAAAAATTACCACAGGTGAGAAACCCTTCCAACCTTATCGTCCTATTCTTAGTACAGTTCCTGGGAATTACTAAATCATACAATTCAGATGAGACTCAAAATTGCTGGAAACCAAGTTGGTAATGAGCAGCAAACTGGTCTCAAGAGCAACTGAAAAGAGAAGAAATTCAAGGGTTCCCTTTCATAATTTGCCACTGGCTTCTTTAGGGATTTTATTTCTTGGAGGACTTGAAGGCAAAGAACATTAATAGCATGGTGAACATGCAGGAACTGCAGGAGGAACTTGTGAAAACAGCCCTTCTGAGCAGAAATAAATGAATCAGACTCTGATTCCCAGTTCTTCTAATGACCTTTCAGAGTAAGTAAGCAAAGGTAATACTTCAACACATCTATATTCAGTATGTAATATTTGCTCTCCGTGACATTTTGTTTTAAAACAATTCTCAAAACATAAGCTGTGAAACAACTGTAGTCTTTTTTTGGCAGCGGGGGAGGGGGAGAGACATCAGCTAAACTAGAGCAAAATGAGACAACCAGCTTGGTAAATAAGGTTTTTGGCTAAAGACTGCTCAGCAGTAAATTCCAAGATTTGTCTCCACACACAAACGCTTGTTGTGATGGGGTGAAATCTCAATTGCTTGAAGGATTTCTTTCTTTCCTATGTGAGGTCTAGAAGACCAAATGAGATCCTGGGTTTTCTTGTTAATGGCCAGACTGACCAGAGTTAGGGGTGTTTTAGAAAACTTAAAATTTCACTACCAGCTCATTTTATCAAATGCAAGATAACACAATAGCACTTTATATGGTTCAGACAGTGTGCCCTATTGGGCAGGGGGCAACCCAAATCCCAAAGTGCTGACCTACAGAATGCATGCACTGTTCTCTGACTAACTGGCAGGTTCAATGGAAATCAACAAAGCACACACCTCAATGGTATTAGCACAACCATCGCCAGTCAGCGTTATCTGCATCATCTATGGGACTGCACACTTAAGAGCAGGAGTTGTACATGTGCAACCCTCAGCTGGCATCTCCAATTGGAGAGATGATATGCAAACTCCTTTTCCTCCTCCTCATTATGCAAATACAGACAGGTACATCAGCAAGCAGGCAAACTAGCTAGGGAATCTGAGAAGGCCACTCTTCCTGGGAGCCAAACATGGGTACGATCATATTCTTCTACGTGATTGGGATTATCAGGATCACAGTACAGAATGGACATTGAGTCCAACCAATATAGTGGTGGTGAGACCCAAGCCTGTTTGTGCAGTGACCTCTCCAGACTCTCCAAACCACGCTTCCTCTGGTGAAAAGTGGAGGGGGTGAGCTGGCTCTTCTGAAAGCCTCCATAAATGGCAATTCATCTTTTAAACAGGTTGCAGGACAACCCTGCACTGTAACATAAAAAAAACTATCTATCCAGAATGGGATAAATAGGACATTTCTGCTTTTGGGGTTTAGAAAAAGTTTTTTTTGGGGAATCAAAGTGGTCCCTGAAGAGTCCCAAGCAAAGAGAATTGGTCCCTGGACCTGTCACTGTTGCCTCTACTTGCCCTCTATCCAATCACTGTGGCTATTTTGACCTCACTCCTAAATATCTGCTCACATGTGCAGAGGGTGTGCCAAGCAGCTAGGACTATTCACTGCAGTACATCAGTTATTCATACTAATATCACACTAATCAGTATCGGCAAAAGTGTGGACGGGCGACATGTGAGCATTAGGGAAATGGGGGTGGGGTGGGGGGAAGCTGCAAATACAACTGTAAAGACACTGGAAACAGTATCTTCTTTTAAAAACTGTTTGCTTCTCCCCCTCCCCCAAAATCCTCACCTCTCTGCAAGTGATATGGAGACAATACAGTCAGCAGCTGTCTGGACTGCAGTGTACTCCACATCCCAGTGCCTTGGAACACGGCAGATAAACTGGCCCAGCCATCATTTTTCTACAAATCACGTTCTGTGCTTTAATGGGAAATCCTAATTGTTTCTCTGATGTCCTAAAAACAGATATCCCCTGTCATCAAAGGTCCTAAAATAATCCAAAGATGGATTTGACTTTATTAATAAAACAAGACAAATGTTCAATGTTAATGTCAGATTTAAATTCTAGATACCATCATGTACAAGTTTTCAGACATCATAATAGACTTATTTGGTCATCAGAGAGATAAAAATTAAATTTCCTTCAGACACCGCTTTGGTATCAGTAATGCCAGTATAAAGTGCTTGTTCTGAAGTTTCCATTGCCGTTTCCTGGCAATCTGGACTTGATCTGATGAGAGGATGTGTTGCACTATTAGAATGACAGGCAATTTTTCCTTGATGAATCTAAAATAAAAGAAGTGGAAATAATAGGAAAAACCATTAGTGAGAAATACAAAAATCAGTTATTAGTTATGAAGATATTGTTAAAATTTCATTTAAAGTGTATTCTATAAGTTAAGTGCTTCATCTAAGGAACAGATCTTCAGATTCCAATATACCTTTGCATTTTCAAAACGGGAGAATGGCCACTAATTTTCCCCAGTATGCATTTCTAGCTATAGTTTGATACCTGCACACCTACCATTAATTAATGAAGTCTGTAGTTTCCATCTAGGGACTGAATTTAACAGGCAATTTGATAGCTACAATGTCAAGCTTAATTTTTGAAGTTTTCTGGGGGTTTTCCCTCTGCCCCCTCCCTCTTTTTTACTTTTGTTTCATACTACCCAGCCTGCAGACAAGTTGTGGAGAACATGAAAGTTTGCGCACTTTTGTGGCTTTTTGTTTCATCCTCAGAAAAGTACTGCTCAACACTGGATTTGATTACTATTGTTCTGGTTTGTTTATTCAATAAAGTACATACCCTTTGTATGAAGAGATTTCTAACATTATCTCCCATTTATCATTCATATAAGCCAGTGCTACTTTGTATGATCTGTACACTCTACACAAATAATCTTGTTACTAGAATAACTCTAGGCTTACGCCTTTAGTTATATAATGGATGTTATGTCACAGCAGCCATAGAAATCATCCTATTTAAAAATTATTTTGTTAATACTGCATCCCTATTTTTTATTTTCCTATGTGGCTCAAATTTAATGCAAGACACCACTAGATTTTGTACCTCGCTTTCTCTCTTCGTTGTCGTTGTTGTCATATGTCTGAAAGTCAGTTCTGAATTATGGTGTCCCTATTTGCAGAGTTTCCTCGGAAAGATTTGTTCAGAGCTTGGGCACTGTCTTCTTCTTAGGCTGAGAGAGTGTGTCTTTCCCAAGGTCACTCAGTAGGTTTCCCTGGCTGGGTGGTGACTTGAACCTTGATTTCCTAAAGACCTAGTCCAACTTCAAACCATTACATCATGCTGGTTGTTCACTGTCTTTCTAGTTTCAGATTAGAGGACTCTGTAGTTACAACTAGGCCCTTTCCGCACAAGGCTGGTGAATCAGTTTGTGTCGTTTCTTACTGGATTTTCTGGGCTCGAAACAAAGCGGACTTTCCCTCATTTCCTTCTGCACAGCTACTGCGTATGTTCCATTCTGATTTGGAGGAGTGCGAGTTCATGAATCCACACTGCCTCTGCCGTGGCCACTCTCACTACTCCCCTCACCCCGCCTCATCGGCTGTGACTGGCTTTTTTTTTTTTGGCATGGTTTAGTATGTCATTGCGTACATGTGTACGTGTGAAAGTCCATACTACCCCCGGCCCCTCCCATGAGCCCTCCCCTGACCACCAATTCTCATTGGCATGAATGTACGTGTCTGCACCACTGTGAAAGTACGAATTGGATCAATCTGGAAAATTGGAAAACTGCTTTCTTCAGGTTTTCAAATAGCGTGCTTTACCACCACATGGGGGTGCATTTAGTCGGAATTACGTAAAGAACAAAGGTAAATAAACCGAACCTAGTCCGCTCCAAGGAGCAGAAGACCTCCGTGGCAAGACACATTGGCCAGCCTTAAGAACCGCGTGCGGAAAGGGCCTCATTGCCTGCCAGTCTCTTTTACAGCATAAAGGGCTGGTTTTGACCTAAAAATCCCTATATGATTTAGGTCCAGGCTGTCTAATGGATCATATCCATTCACGTGAGCCTGCCTGGCCACTGGGATCCTCGGGAGAGAGCCTTCTCAAGATCACACCGCCTTCACGGGCATGTCTGACAGGCACACAGCGGCTGTTTCTAGTTTCTTCAGTTCCCTTGCTAGGGAACGTACAACAGCCCTCTCTCTGCTTTTTGTCCTTTGTCTGCAACCACAGGCATTTTTATTCTGAAAGGCTTTCAGGAGCTGAAAGCATTTAAAGAAAGATCTATTACAGAAATGCTGACTTGTTTTAACCGCCTTTCATTATAAATCTATGTTGTAAACTTGTTCTTATTTTGGTTGTTCACATCATTAATTACACTTTGGGCCTTTCTCCCCTACACTGTTACACTGCTGTTATTCCACCTTCAACATCCTGTGGAATTCTGGGGTTTGTAGTCTACCGAGGCCCAAGAGCTCTCTGGCTGAGAATTCTAAAGGCCCCTCCCTAGACTGCAAACCCCAGGATTCCACAGGATGTGGAACGGGGAATAATAGCGCTATAAGAGCCTAGTCCGGAAATACAGAGAATCCCAGGCCAAGGCCCAATTCAAAGCTAAGACTTGGCCATTGAACCCTCCCCACCCCCATGCGATTTCCAGCCTAGTTTCCTAATCCTAAAGAGCAGCAAACACGGCGAACTTTACCCTCTGCTCCGTTCCGCCCTTTCCCCGGGGCAGGAGGAGGAGGAGGCGGCGGCGGCGGCGTGCAAGAGAGGCAGGACCGGCGGGCCAGGTTAGGCGAGCGCCCGGGGAGCAGCGAGCCCTGAGCAGGAGGAGGAGGCCGAGGAGGTCGTCGCGATGGTGCTGGTCGTGGTCATGGGGGTGAGCGGCTCCGGGAAGTAAGTGCCGCCTATGGGGACTCCGCAGCGGGGGAGGGAGTGGGCTCTTTCACTTGTTTTGGTTACGGGCGAGGAGCGTGAAAAAGTATTGGAGGCGGGAGAAACGGCGAGTCCCCTTGCGGCCGCCCCTCCCGTCGTCTGCTCGAGGCAGCCCTGCCTCACGGTGCCCCTTGGGAGAAAAAGGCGCGCGCGCGCCTGCCTTCCACGGCGCGATTTGGTTTCGGGCGCCGCAAAGGCGCCGCCGCCGCGGCTTTGGCTCCGCTGCCTGCTCATCCGGGTCCTCCCGGGATTCCTCTCTGCGCTGGCAAGCGGGAAAGCGAACAGCCGCGTGAAACGCCTGTGAAAAAGGAACTTTGCAAGGGAACCTCCTTTTACGCCAGGGGTGGGCAATTGTGGACAATTGTAGGCAAAACTTGGAGGGCTGTACCTCCTCCCCCCTCAAAAGAATTTTTTTTTTTATTGTCTTCCAAACACTCTCTGTGTGACATGGAGGCGTGTTTTTTTGGCGCTTCCTAGGCCCCGAGAGGGCGTTCTGGGACAATCTGGGGCAAAAAAAAAAAAAAAAGTTTGAAAATTTCTGTTTTGACCAGGGATGGCTCCAGGATAGGCTCCAAACAGGGGAAAATGCTCTCAACAGCCCCTAAAGAGCATTGGGGCATTTTGGAACAACAGCACAAAAAGCAATAGCAATAGTATTTCTATACCGCTTATCCGCTAAGTGCTCTCTAAGCAGTTTGGAACGTGTTAGCTAATTGCTAATAAGCTGGGTACTCATTTTAGTGACCCTGTGGAAGGATGGAAGGTTGAGTCAACCTGGAGCCCAGCAGAATCGAACTCACAACCTTGTGGCTGCAGTACTGGCATTTAAGCACCGCACCACCAGGGCAATGGTTTTAAGGGGCGATGGGGGGGCACATGCAGCACTTTACCCACAGTTATACGCTAACCCCCTGCTGAGCTGCAGAGGAAAACAAGACTGTGTGAAGGTCAGTGTCGCTTTGAGGATTAGGTTGGTAGGTAAAATAAGGTACAGGAGACCATTTTTTGAAGAAGAGGGAATTTCAGCAGGTGTGGCTCTACACAGCCACCAAATGAACAGGAACCCTGTTCCCTATTGCACATGTGAACTCCATGGAAGATCTGATACTTACAGAAACCCAGAAACGCAAAACACATGGTGTGCGCTTAAGAAATACACCAGCAAATGTGACATCTCCCCCTTCCCCAGCCATCACTGTTTGAGAAAGCTACCGAGTTATAACAGTTCCCCAAGTCCCTCAGCTGGCATGCCTAAAAAAGTAACAAGCTTGTTCCAGGCATACCTCTGTAAGGAAACTGGTACTACCTTCATAGAATGACTAAGAAGAAAACAGGAAGTGAGATGACAAATCTTCAGCCTGCTTGCAGTCTACCCGAAGCATTCACTGCCCCCTTGTGTTTGAAATGGCTGTTTTTACTGTTTCAAAATGGGATTCTATGATTGTTTTTAGGCTGCTTTTAGGTGTTTTTTTAAAGAGTACTTGAATGTGCTTTTTAAAATGTGTTTATCTTTGTATTAATTTATTTTTATTTGTTTATCACCTTGGGAGCCCATGTGCACTGGGAAGCAATATAGAAGTACTTCAAATAAATAAATGAATTCCAGTATCTTGATGCCATTACAAAGTATTGTCCATTCTGCTTGCCTGGTAATCACTGTACCTCAGATGAAGGAAGGCAATCGAGGAGGCTTTTGCAGATTATCGTGAAGGTAGGCTAGGGTTCATATATGTGAAAATGATTTGGCAGACTCTGCTAGGAATTGCCAATGTACTGCTGTTTTCCAAATAGCACTAAATTTAGCATTGCACTGAATTCTCATATTTACTACAGAAATAACAATAGTCTCATAAATATTTGGCATCAGGCTGCCAAGTTCTCATACATACAGAAGAACTACTGAAACACTGCTGCAACCTTGGCATATGTCTTCAACACTAAATTCTTGTCCTTTGGTGGCAAGCATTTTTGTTTTCCAGTGCCCTTTGACAATCACATAGTTGCTCTTATATGGAGCGCCTATGTCATAGCACTGCACAGCTGATGGCTATTCTGTGCCAGAAATTAAACTACAATTTGGGTTCTCAGTACTGGCCCAAGGGCCCCTCATAGCTTCAAGGTTTAGTCACAGTTGTGGAGCCCAGACTTGTGAAGCAGACACAGCAGACCAGTTCTGTGAGGGAGCAGCGTCATTTAGTCAAATGAAAACCTATAATCTTCATTCTTTTCATTAGATATTGGAATGTTTTAATCAGCTGGTTAATGTATATAATTGCTGACACTGGGCGTTCCTGCAGTTTTGTTAGCTCACTTAACAAAGCCTGTTATTTATATTAACTTGTGGCAGCATCATAGGTCAGTGGGTGAAATGTTTGGAATGAGGCTGAAAAATGTTTTCCTTAGGGAGGAATAGTCGTTACTAACCTGGAAGCACAGATGCTATCAAATGAATTCACACACCTTTGTTTTTTTGATATGTGCAGTTAAAGGGGTTTTCTTTTTCCTCCCAGTATTGTTGGGGATCATCTGATGTGAAAACTTAATTCTATGTTGCATGAAGAAATCTATGTGGGTGTGTTCAACCCCCACACATAAATGTCAAAATTAATCTGATAACTGTTACCAATGATTACTTTGGAAGAGGCAGTGTACCTTTTTAACATAGCTTGCTGCTGTAATTGTACTGTTGAAATTGCATGTTAGGGTTTTGTGTCATAGGAGGATTGATCAATATTTTAGAGGGATTATTCACTAAATGTAAATAATTGCTATTTCTTTTGGGAACTCTTCAAGAGTTGGTTAGCAAAACCATTCTCAAAGAATTATAGAAATGGCAGGGCTCCATGGGAAAAAGCATAAATTTGCAAGGGACTAAGACTTGCTTCATTCACACCTAATATTGAAAGTTGAAACACAAGATTGTAAAGGTGTGAGACGTACAGTTTGGAATTTTACCTTTAAAAGGAGCTGGTGTTCATGACTCGGATCACTTCACATGTCCTGTTACTGCAATCCAGAAAGGTAACTCAGGGAGTTACAGGCTTCTAACAACTTCTTGTTGTTGTATGCCTTCAAGTTGTTTCCAGCTTATGGCAACCCTAAAGCAAATCTATCATGGAATTTTCTTGGCAAGATTTGGTCAGGGAGTGTTTGCAGTGCCTTTCTCTGAGGCTGAGAGTGTGACTTGCCTGAGATCATCTAGTGGGTTTCCAAGGTCAAGTGGGGATTTGAACTCTGGTTACCAGAGTCATAGTCCAACATTCAAACCACTATTCTATACACTCTTACTAACAACGTACCTTGTTGATATTGTGCCATTGGAAAATATAAGAATATGTCCTCTGGTTCACCCAAGTGGCCAATTCAGATATTGCACCTTGGACATTCATTAAAAAGTGCAAAAGACATTATGAAAGAATATTTCCTGAGTGCAGCATGAGGCAGCCACACATGTGACCATTCCTGAGTCAGAGCAACACAGGGATTTCCAACTATGGCTAGTAACAGAAAAAACTGTAATTGCACTCAGCTCATTACTGCAAAAAGTAACTAATTGCAAAAACAACTTACTAGAAAAAACGCTTTCTAGTTCTGGTGAGGAGGCAATTTTTTGAAAGATACTGGAATAGGTTGGAGGAAAGGCACATCACCACAAGGCAGCTTCCCTTGGTGAAATGTGTGTTCAAGTTGGCTCGGGAGACAGATGCTGAGGGGAAGTCTCCTTGTTGTACTTCTTGAACACTGCTTGCTTCAGGCTCCCTAATTTTGCCTGATGCCTCTGGAGAACTGTCCTATCACCAGTGTTGAAATAAGACTGAACTGCTGGTCGATCCAACGTCAGTCCCTGCAGTAGAGAATGGGTGCTACCTTGTTTTTTACTTATAGGAAAATATTTCATGATTCCCCTGTTCAGAACTACTGGCCCTCAGAAAATATGGCCATTCATACATACATGAGCATGAAAGAACAGGATTTTACAGCTCAAGGCAAGACTCATAGCATATGCATAACAATAGTGCAGCACACAGAAAAATGAATTCCTTTGGTAACAGCTCAAGTATCTTAAAACGTTTACTATCACATGTGTTTTGAAGTGTTTAGCTGCAGTCTCTTCAATATATTAGACATAGTTTTCTCCAGTACAACAGCAGAGGGCAAAATTTTATATATTATAATTTCATCATAATTTGAGAGTAACATCATCAGTCTCTCTATTGTTCGCACTAACATGGTTATTTAGAGCTGGAAGCAGATATCCAACTAATAACTGGCTGAACAGTTCACAGTAAAGGAGGCAATAGATGACCAAGCTTCCCTCCTGGAATAGTTTTAATAGGTGGTTCCAAAGGGGGGCTGCCTGTTGACGACTGCACTTCTATCATTGTAAGTATGCTATGGCTCCTATCAACAGCTGATTGGCTTTGGCAGTTACAGACATGGTAACAGAAAATTTGTGACAGCTACTTCATTCCAAGCTTGCTTTTTCTCCAAGCATCTTTTTTTTCTCAAAAAGTAAATGTCATATTTCTATGTGTTGTTTTATAGATCCATTGTGGGCTCACGTCTGGCTGATAAGGTACACTGGATGTATTCTTTTGTATCTGGGTTCATTTTTCTTTCCTCTTGCCATTTCCTGCCAGAGTTTGCCAAGTGTATACAGCGTAACAACTGCACGCTGAAGCCTAGTGGGATTGTGGGCTCCAGATGTTGGACAAAAGAACTACCGATGTGTCTGTTCTATCAGCGAATGGTCAGCACCATACCATTCACAACACTGCTCCAACTTTTAAAAGTATATCTTTTAACAATTCCTGTTAAGCTGAAGCAAGTGCCAAAAGAATTGCTGCCAATACCAACTTTCCATTATGTTTTTTTTAACTTACAGATGGTAGCACTTACCCCTGAGTCAAGAAAGATTAAATCCATACATAAAAAGTTATTTGAGAGAAAAAATTAGACACTATCCATTACATAATTTCTCTTTCCCCTAATTGCAGAACTTAAAAGGTATGGAAAATGAGCAAGTCATTACTCATTTTGTGAAATTTTGATCCTATAATTATTTGTATTTGTTAAGGATTGTTGCTTTCAAAATATTTGCCTTTCTTTCATGATAAAATATTCCACCATTATCATTCCTGTTTAGTTAGGATGGAAATTCTATGACGGTGATGATTATCATCCAGATGAGAATAAAAAGAAAATGGCAGAAGGAATACCTCTGAATGACCAGGTACTGCGCATAATTTAGTATGTAAAGTAATTTAGTACGTATTGCTGATGCATCACTTGTGCAGAAAAAAAAATTCTAGCACTGTTCAAAAGTCTCAATTTCATGTCTTTGCTTGTTTGCTTCCCTTAATCCTATGTATCTACCAACTGCCATGACCTGGAATTACTCTGTTCTGCTTGTTATAGCAGGAATGGACTTTATATTTGGTTTATGGAATTAACCGACAGTATTAAGGATTTCACTTAGCTGTGTTTGAATAGTTGAGCAACAATGGCTTTTCAGCCAAAGTTAAGAAAAACCTTTCCTGTTAAAAATGCTTTTTATGTTAAAATCGTGATGATGTTGTTAATTGCTATCATGCTGGCTTCAACTTACAGTGATCCTATGAATGAGAGGCCTTAAGAAATTGTTAAAATTTTGCAGACTCAGGGCTGTGATATCCCTGATTGAGTCTATCCACCAGTAGTGTGGTCTCATAATCGTACCACCTTCCACTTAGCTGAGCATTATTATCTTTTCTAATGAGTCATGCCATCTAAGGATATGTCCAAAATATGATAGCCTTAGTTTAATAATTTTGGCTTCTAGGGAGAGGTCAAGCTTGATTTGCAAGAAGACCAGTGTTTTTTTTCCGGGGGTGGGGGGCAATCCATGGTGTCCCTAAAACACTTCTCCAGCATCAAATTTCAAATGAGTTGATTTTCACAATGTTTATGGTTTTGGTCCAGAATTCTTTACATGGACTTTATATTCTACAGGGATGTTCTCCAGGTTGTATTTTCACATGAAAATTGATTTAGTGGGTATCATTGATTTAGCATTTGTCATTAGCTTAACTCTAATTTCGATATTAGCAGTCTGCTCCATCTTCTACTGCCAGTTATATAGTCTGTATGACTTATTGATCAACACATATAGCTGTCTCTTGGGGTGTCTGAAAAAAAGAGTTAGCAGGGAATAAACTGTGGGCCTCACAGGATCTGGGAAGTCACTCTCCTGTTTCATTGCTTGATCTTAAGACAAATTTTCCATTAATTGTTCTGATCTGTTTCATACTTGTCCATTCCAATCACACACGATTAGCAACATATGTCACTTTTTACACTCATGGACACCCACTGAACCAAAAAATTGACACTGAATCATTTCCCTAAGGCACATTTTATAGATCACATTTTTCCTGGATTTAATCCTATTGAAGCTACTGGTATTACACGGTTAGAAATAGTCTGTGAATTGCCCTGTTTACAGAGCCATGTTGCCAGCTCAAATGTGTGCTCAAAAACAGTGGTATGCATGTCAATTGACCTTGATCCCAATGGTTCTCCTTCTATCCTTTTTGTCTTAGCGCAATGCTGTTTTTTGGTCCACATGTACAAACTGACAGGAACTGCTCCAGAACCTTAAAATATATCTGAGGAAGGGATTGCTGCTTCTTGGACTAAGCCTATGAAATCACATTCCAAACACATGCAAAAAAAGTCATATGCCAGCAGCCTTGTGAATACAGGGCTGCAGTAGTTCAACACTAAGTTCCATTTATATTATTTATCTACTATATAAAAGTCAAAAGTTTATGAGTTCGTCTGTTTGCGTCAGGCAGGCCAAGACCTCATACGATTGGCTGTGTGAGGCAAGAAGACCTCATAGATTCTATGGAATCCTGGGGTTGGCAGTTTAGGGAGGAGCCTTTAGAATACACAGCTGGAGAGCTCTTGGGCCGCAGGCCATTTGCTATGGAGATGAGGCCCAGCAGCAAGAAGGAGGGCAGTGTATTCCTTCAGAAACCAAATCTCTGTTAACAACTCCGAATACAGATTGGATTGGGGAATATGGGGATAAGTTACAGGTACTGGAATAGGCCAGTTGCTATGGAGACGAGGCATAACAGCAAGGAGGACAGTATTCCCTCAGGAACCCAACCTCTGTATGTTAACAACTCTGAATACAGATTGGATTGAGGATTATAGTGAAAAGTTACAGGTACTGGGCAAGGCAGTTTGGGGAAGTGCAGACACACGATATCAAATCTGTGTATTTCAACTGCATCTAATTCCTGTAGTATGGTAAGGTAATTCCTAAGGTATTTCTAACAAGTGTTACCTATGAGAAAATAAAATCCCGGGCAACACCAAGTATATACACTAGTAGTATATAAACCTAGCAACCACTGTTGTACATGGAAGTTGATGCATCTTATGTATACTGTTATATGACATAGCATAGCGTATTTTTTTTTACAAATGTATTAAGATGTTTTGCTAAGGAAGTTTAAAAAACACCAACTTTTTTTTAACAGACTTGGGCTCATAAATTTCTTTCATAGCTGTGTTTTCTGGTCTTGCCAGCCAATACAAACTTTTTCAACCCAGAACTAACAGGCTTATTCCACCATAGCTTATGAAGACTTCCTGTGATATGAATGAAGTCTCCCATCCTCTTTTCCAATGGGGCAACCTTCCAAACAGTATTTATTGAACTTGTCTAATATGGTCTAGATGGAAAAGTAGAACCTTAACAATAAGCAATTATGAAGAAATCTGCAGGCAGTATAAAGCTGAAATTGAATTACATTGGGAAGCTGATCAATCATGTTGATTGTATTTGCCATACTCATTTGAGCCAAGAGAACTAGCAGGCAGAAGGTATTTCCTCACTGACAGTATCAAGGCAAATGAAGCTGTGATAAAGCAAAACCTGCTGTGATGTACTTGTAGCAGCAAACAAGTGCAGCTGACGAATGCTGACTTATTTCAAGGGAAATTACACCTTGCACTTCAGCCAGTCTCTCTTGTTTTTTAGGATAGAATCCCATGGCTTTGCTACCTCCATGATATATTAAGAAGGTAAGAGAATGTCCATTTTTTAATGCAATTGTGGGTCGACATCCTCTTATGTAGCCTTTAAGAAAAAGGCATTTGATGAGTGAGTGAATTAAACATGTTAGGAGGTTGTCTGGAAAAGAAAGAGATGAAGATAACAATAAAAAACATAATATAACCCTACAGTCTCCGTGCCACTCTCTATGAATCCCGTGGTGTATCCCAGATAAATATTTTGAATAGTGAGTTAACTAATGATAACTTGGCTAATTAAACAATTTCTATTATTGCTGTTGATGGCAGTGCATTAATTATCAAATTTCTAGTATTTAACATTAATTTTCAAACTTAATGTTCTGAGCTCTGAAAGAGCAGTTAAAACACATGCAGATTGTACAACAGAATGTATATGTGTCTGCATGTACATGTCTGTGTAAGGCTGCATTATCAAGAGTTGAAAGTGTATATGCTCATTTTCAGGTTCAACCACCATGGATACAAGAGTCAACAAAGGCTGATAATACTTTTTCCCCTTTTTTTGTAGGGAACATGTATGTGGACAAAATGCAATTTTAGCCTGCTCAGCTCTGAAAAAAATGTACAGACACATTTTGGAAAATGGAGAATCCAACTGCCTCAGTGAGATTGGTCAGCAAGAGAACCAAGGGGGGCCAGCCCCATTAAAGATCCTTTTTGTCCATTTAGATGGACCAATGGACTTAATTGCAAGTCGTCTAAGAAAAAGGAAGGGACACTTCATGCCCCTTACTCTCCTACAGTCACAGTTTGACACTCTTGAACCGCCATCTACACCAGAGAGCTTTATCACTATTAATTTGGAAAAGTCCGTTTCAGAAATAGTAGCTGAAATTGAAGACTACATTAGAAACACATACTAATATTTCATTCAAGTAAATTCGTGAATTATAACATCTGGAACAAGAGTTGTCTCTAGAATAATTTATCCTTTTGATTAAGCAGTATTTTATGTTTTAATTTTATTATACTCATGTAAAAAGCACAAAACAAGACTTCCTGGTTATTTGGTACACATAACTTAGTATTTCAAGCAAGCTCAATTTGGGTGGTGATTTTTAAAGCATTTAGTATTTCCTGAAGCTCCATTGACTTTGAGAACTTCACCTGAGGAGGGATCTATACTTGTTAGGAAGTTGCACACACTGTACTTCTGTACTCAAATTGTACCTCCTTGATGAGGATAGGAATGGGTCTCTTGTCATATCAGAATGCTATGCTGCTGGGACAGGGGAAGATACTTGCATAGCAGTATTTTAGCACTAGCAGGAAACCACCACTATTAGACCCTTATACTGACATGATCTTGGGACCATCAGTAGTACATGAACACACTGGAGTATTATGGAAAAGTATTCATTTGCTATGTATTTCTCTACAGGCAACATTACTGGAAAGACTACAGGCAGCTGCGGGGCTATTGTGAGATTTTGCACTTCAGGAAGTATTTGTCTGTGTAGAAATACCTATATTGTTCTCTGTGTAGAAATGTGTTTTCTGCACTGAAAAAACATGTTTCTGCAAAGTGTACTTTTATGCAGAAAAATATGTATTTCTGCACAGAAAAACCATGTGTACTTCTGGGCAGAAAGCATATTTCATGCACAGGAAATGTTTTTCTGCATAGAAACAGTGTTTATCTGTAGAAAAATACTTCCTGAAGCATGAACAGCTGTTACGAGGTATGCAGAAATCTTTGTGTTCTCATGCAGCAGGAAGAATACTGCAGGAATTATTCATTAGGAATAATCTGTACCTGTGAGGACGAGAAATACGAAGATGTACATCCCTAGGGTGCAACTGGGATTACAGAAGGTAAAAAGCAAAGCATATTCAACACATTATCAGTGTTTAGTCCCACCCTAGTCCTATAGCAAGTGTATAACTTTGCAACTGCAAAGAAATGACAAAGCAAAA
>CAOKZL010003349.1:0-104669 GCA_948472985.1 Iguana delicatissima | reverse complement strand
GTCAAATATGATGAAGAGGAGAAGCAGAACAGAGGACAAGATGTAGTATCCATGGCAACAAGTGGGAAAGAAATGATTCTCTGTCAAGTCGGACCCCTATCTTTGCCAGGGATATTAAAAGAGAATTTGCAAAATCAGGTCCTTCCCCCTACCATGTCACTGGAAAGATCTTCCTGGGCAGATAGAATATGGGCCAGTATTTGCAAGAGGGACTTTAATGAGGAGATGATATTGAGTTGCTTCAATCATAACCACAGAGTATCCTGCTCAAAGCATCCACCTAGGACTGCATATCATGAATACAAGAACAGCTGTCCAGATACATGCCCAGTATGTCTGTAATTCATATTGGAGTTGGATGATCAGAAAGAAAAGATGCAGGGTGGAGAAGGAAAGAGAGAGCAGAAGATTGACAAGTTATTATTAAGGATGGCTCAGGACACAGTTGGCAGTAGGTGAACACGTATAGAAAAGGTGAAGACAATTCTGGAAAGAGAAAATGTGCACATCTTATATGTCACTTTCATTACTTGCTTCTTTGGCTTTTAATTTTCTGTTTTTCCAAGGCAGCTTCCAAAACAAATAGCAGCAACAAAATCATGAGGGCAGAATAATAAAATCTAAGCAATAGACAATAAAAAAGAACCTGTTAACCTAGGAGACTAAACTAAACAGAAACAGCTTCAGAAGGCTCCATTTAACAAGAATATTTTAGCCTAGCAACTTGTCAATGTTCTTTCCAGGCAGATCTCCTTGAGAAGGGAATTCTTCTGTAGAGAAATCAACACAGAGAAGGCCCTGATTCCAATCACCACTTTCCAGTTTTGAAGGGCTACAGCACTTACAGAAAATCAACAGTGGATAGTTTAAGAGAGTGTTTACCATTGGTCTCCTGCACCATTCTGGATAATAACTGCCTTCCTGTAGGGATTAGAAAAAAAATATTTAGTTTGTATTTTAATGTGACTCCACCTACTTAACAATTTCTGAACCAATTCAATACTCATGTATGAATGTTTGAGAAAAAAGTTCTGTGTGCAAAAATATCTGCATTATGAAAAAAAGTACCCATGAAGGCAAATGAATGCACACCTAAATGCAAATACAAATTTAATAAAATGTGTTATACTTGGGAAAATTGTTTGCAAATGTGTACAGTTTCAGTAAAAGAGTGTAAAACAAGCACATAACAGAAGTTAGTTGCATAACACAGGAGTTTGGGAGAAAAAAAATATCACAAAATGAATCAGAAATGGGACAATCATAGAATCATAGAGCGGGAATAGACCACAAGGACCACCGAGTCCAACCCCCTAACGTGCAGGAACACACCATCAAAGCATTCCTGATAGATGGCCATTCAGCCTCTGTTTAAAAACCTCCAAAGAAAGTGACTCCACCACACTCTAAGGCAGCATATTCCACTGTCAAACTGCTCTTATTGTCAGGAAGTTCTTCCTAAAGTTCTTTAGATGAACAGTGTGAGCTTAAGTGAAACACACACACACACAAGAAATTGACAAACTGGACACTTCTACTCATAGGGTCATGGGATCTTAGGGGCTAAAGTTGCATTCTGAAAAAAAATGGTGCAAACTGAGCTGATTGAAACCTTCTAATCTAAAGTACAAATCATATTATAATTGCCCTTTGGATTTTGCACTTTGAATTTTGCATTATAGTTTGTGGCACAATAATATACAAAATGTATATGGTAGGATAAAATGTATTTAGAAATGCAAAGTATGATATACATTGAGGACATTTCCGCACTAGACTGTTACAGCACTATTGTTCCACTTTCAACATCCTCTTTGAGGCCCCTCCCTAAACTGGAAACCCCAGGATTCCATAGGATGTTGAAAGTGGAATAATAGTGCCATAACAGCCTAGTGCAGAAATGGCCTTAGTAATGAATATTACGTGGAAAATGTATTGCAAAATGCCTATTTATAGCAGAAAATAAAAATAAATGTTCTTTTTTGCCTTATTACAATCATTGGAGTGATTAAGAAGCATAGTTTTATAAATGAATTAGCAAATTCTTTCTGCTTCTGCCTTCTTCTATTGCTCAAAATAAAAGTGGGCTGGTCCCAAGATGGTGGCTTGAAACACTCTATTGCCAAGATTTCTTAAGTGGATGATGGTATTAAGTTATCCTCTAGACTGACACCATGTGGTGTTAAGTTGTCAAGCCTGTGGATACAGAAATTTTCTTTTTTTATCCACATTTGACAGAGATAACATCTCAGTTGTTTGTCTGTCTTTCTGTCATTTATTTTATTTGATTAAAAGCCATTACCCATCCAATAAAACTGACTCCTCAATTACAAGATAAAGCAGAGAGGCTGTGATGTATAAATATGTATAGCTACTGGTTACTCAAAGTTCCTCATCAGGATTCCAGATCTGTGATTCCTGAAAAAATGTACGCAGATCTGTCGTTAGTTTCCCTTCATACTGCAGATGGCATTCTGTATGTCTTTTGGATTCTCAGTTTCCACATTTGTGTTGAAAAATCTCCTTCAGTTATGTTATTTTTTTTTCTTTCTCTTATCTAGCCAGCTGCAACTGCTGCTAATTATTTTGCATTCAGCCCAACCGGAGGCAGCCTGCCTTCCTGCTCTGGCAGAGAAGAGAGGATGGAGTCTTGACCTTATCAACATATGGAGCAGGTATTAACTACTCTGTCAATGTTTGCTTCAACAGCCTGTGTGACTGCAATGGCTCCTTTGACTAAACAAAAAGGGGATTTCCTTGAATGGATCCCCCTTTGAATCAGAGCTTCCCTACAAAGATAACACCAGAGATTCTGGGGCCCTTTCCGCAGCTTACCTGTTTTCGGCATTGGGTTTTCGGCATTGGGTTGCAGAGCCTCTTGCGAGAGGTTCTCACCTCCCCACTGCTTCAGCTCTGCAGCTCCTGACTGCTGCATGAGAGCCCCTCCTCTTCATTCCGCAGCGCAGCCTGGGAGCACGGTAAGTACATGCGGGGCCCCAGAGCGATGCGCTATCACACACCATTTCCAGCTCAAAGCCAAAAAAGAAACAGTGTGTGATTGGAGCCTGCCGGCCCCAGCAGCATCGTGCGAGTGCGTCGTGTGGATCGCTCCTTGCAATTGCGCGATGCTCCAGGGGCCCTTTCACATGGCAAATGCCATGCAAAAAGGGCCTAGGTTATGCATTCAGAAATGCAATGGTGAATTCCAGCCGCCGTGTCTAACAAATGAGGGAAATATACATGTACATAATTTTCAAGGTAGCACTTTCACCTGGAGATTCCTTACTCTCATTGAGGACCAGAGGAGGGCCAGGTTCTGATGCCAAGTGAATTTATGAAAGAGTTACACCAGAGAAGAGATCTTTGCTGTACCTACTTTGCTGTACCTACAAAGTTTAAGATTCATCAGTCTAGGTGAACCTTTATCCAAATTGCTGTTAGCCGCTATAAGGATTCTATTTTTAGGAGAGAAAACCAGGAAATAAATATTTTAATGCCTGAATTTAATTCCCAGTGGGATTGCGTCTAACTAAGGCCCTTTCCACACGGGGGATGGGGGGAACGGGGCAGCGCACGCAGGGACGGATCTTACCTGAAAACGGGTTGCTCCGTCCCTGCGGGGAGCGCGTTCGCCGCTCCACACGCTGGCGAGTTTCGGCGGTGTTCAGCGGCGCCCAAAATGGTGGCCGGCGACTTCCGGCGGCGCTCCGCCAATCAGGGCAGCGCGCCAGCCGGAAGCCCGCCCCTGGGCAGCTCTGCAGGGACGCGCTAGCGCGTCCCTGCAGTTTCACACGGGGCGCTGCAATGGGTTAGCGCGCTCGCGTTTCGTAAAAACCTCATAAAATGTGGTTTTTAAAAAACGCGCCGCGCCACCCCTTGCGGCCGCGCTAGCGCGGTTTGAGGTGTGGAACCTCCACTATTCAAACCGCTCCAGCACGCTCCACGGTGTGGACGACCTCCGGATGAGTCGCCCTAAGCCGTTTTTTTTCCCCGTGTGGAAAGGGCCTAAATCAAAGCACGCAGAAGTGGACAGTGCTTTTGGCTAGCTGAAAGACAGGCTCCAGCAGCAATAGCTTGTGTGTGACAGCGCCAGCTTGTTACATGAACTCACTTGAAGACAAACATTAGGATGTAGTTGAGGAATAATGAATCCTCCTGATCTGACATCAGCTCTGGTTCTGAATACAAGCATAAGATTTGAATTTAATGGGATGGACAGGGGGAGAGTGACTTGGTAGAGTCTCTGGAGCTGAACCTCAGGGGGACACCTTGGCATGTCTGTCTGTTTCAGAAAATGAAATAAAACAAAGTTCAAGGCTAGTTCAGCATGCATCCAAATGAGACTCAAACTACCAGGCGTTTGCAGCATCAAATGTGAACTCTTTTCCTTGGTGAGTTCCCATTTATTTTGGATGATAGCTTGATAAAGGAGGAAAAAATCCTTTAGGATTGGAACAGATGTTGCCATCAAATATATATATGTGTGTACATGTGTGTATCTCAAAGAAAAAAATCTTCTGCATACCCTTTTGTAATATCCAGCCAATGTTTAAATAGGCAAGATTTTCCTAGTGTACAGAAAAAAAGGGGGAAATTACATTTTTTTTTGTAAGACTTGAGCATCATGTTGAGAATATTCATAGCTATTATCTGTACAAAAAAGTGGAGGTTGTTGACCATAGAAAAAAGGTTAGTTTTGCAAGCAAATAATTAGGTAAGTGATAGCATGTACGGTGCAGGAAGGATCTGGACAAGGAAAAAGTATTTCTCTTATATGATCATAATATGTAATAGGGTTATTTTTTTCTGTTGTTGTTGCTGTGTGTTGTTATAGTGACCCTATGGCATACCTATCACAGGGTTTTCTGGGGCTGAGAGTACGTGATGCACCCAAAGTAAGCCAGTGGGTTTCCATGGCTGAACAGGGAATCAAACCCTGGTCTTGAAGGTCATAGTCCAACGTTCAAACCACTACTCCGCTGTGGCTCTATAGTTTCTTCTGACTGTAGGTTAAAATCCCTGGAGATGATTTGGAATGAGGGGCAGTGCTGGATGGGGCAAAATGAGGCTTTGACTCCCAAATAAGATGTCTGCCCAACCAAATGAAATTTCCCTTCAGTCCTCAAATATCCAAAATTACAGAAAGTGAGCCATTGAAAATCAATTCACATCTAGAATGCTAATGTTTGTTGTGTTAGCATTCTTTCAGTAACCTGGCTGATCTCTTTTCTTTGGATGCTTAAATTGTATTTCTGAATGCTCAACTGGAGTTTTAAATCACTGCACTGCTCCTGCAATTGCTTCAAAATCACATGTGGATGATTTCAACCTACAGTCAGAAGAAATTAACCCCAGAAATCTTATGAGAGGAAGCAATGCTCTCATTCAAACTCTGTAGCTGCACCCCTGAGGCACTGCTCAGTCAAGGACAGTGTAGTTAATCCTCCCCCCAATACTGTTTAACAACTGATATTTCTCGTTCCTGAAGTCTCTATTCATCATAGAGGTGGAAATAAATCAAGAATTGACAGCAAAGGGTTTTTTTTTCTTTTCTGCTTCCCTTACTTTTTCTTTCTATGTTGGGAGTTTTAAATTTGTGACTAGCAAAGCAAGGGAAGGATCTCAGATGTTGATATTTTTAAAATTGTAAGCCAAACATCAGGTTGGCTTTGCCCTCCCTGCCATGCAAGATGATGTCATGTAATGCCATGCAGTGGGATGCCATGTAGTGCTCTGATGTATGAAAAACAGGCTAGAGGGGATGATGGATTTCAGTGAGAAACAGTGTGTTGGTCCAGTATGGGAACTGTTCTGGGATTTTTTTTTTCAGCTGGAAAAAATTGGGACATAGAAACTATACATACACAAACTATGGCAGTAGTTTGTTTCAGAAGAATGTGGTACTTATGATTTTCTATTCTGAGTGATAAGTACTGCAAAGCAGAAGAAGTTGTAGCTGTTGCCCTGAACAACACAACAAGGGTCTTAATGTTCCTCTTTCCTGCAGTTATAATGGAGGTGTTTTTCATTGCGGGGATGTCATTTATCCCAAATCTGGCCTCTGCTTTGCTTTGGAATATAGTTTTTCCAGAAACCATATTGATTGTTGAAAAAAGCAACTAACAGTGCTGTGTTCAGGTAGAACCTGGATCACAGAAAGATATTATAAAAGTGAAGTTGATTTAATAAGATTACTGAAAACAAAGTGTCAAACGTTTCAGCTTCTGTCCTCTTCTGTGATTTCTATTGGGATGGCAGAGATAAACAGCAACCGGGGATAGTTCTAGAATTCCCTGGATCTAACAATGGACTTCAGAACATAGTGATGGAGGCAAGAATGCACTGCCCTCTGAATTAAGGCCATGGAGCATCAAGATGTCAAGTCTTCAGATTCAGATTTTTTTTTTTCTCAACCATCGTTAGCTCACAGGGTTTCCCTACTGGAGATATAGCCATGTTGGAAAGGCTGTATCCCTTGGAGTTAAAATGTTTAGCTACTGATCGGACCAACTTTTTGGTGATGATTCCTGGTTTGTGGTATCTCATATGCAGATCAGTGTTTGTTTGTTTTTTCCTCATACATTACATGTTGCATCTAGCATGTTGGCAATCTATCATATACATGGCACTGAGGGAAATCCAAGTGATGCCTTGGAATGTAATAGATTTTATTTGTGCTTCTGCTTTTAAATATATATATATTTTTCACACTGAAGTGATGCAGCACTTGGATGTACAGTGATGTGCTCCAGCATTTTCAGTCGGCATTCTAACTTCTTTAGAATACGTGGTTGAAACAAAGCAACAATGGGTGTTTTTTTGTTGTTGTTGAATTTGATATCAGGTTAGATTTCTTTAATTGTCAAGTGGTAACTGGGAGATGATTGGTGAGAATCAACCACAAAATGACCTATTTTTGCAGTCTTTTTTTCATAGGAGACATTCCTCTAGTGAATATAGCATTTACTCATAAAAGATGGATATCCTCTTTAAACTATGGCTGCATAATGCCCTGGAGAATACTAGAGAATACTAGAGATATAGTGCTACAATACAATGAACCAACCTCCACATTGGGAAAAAGTGGGGTATAAAACAACAACAACAACAACATGTGACTTCCATCTACTATACAACATTGTGTCCTATGCCTAAAATGGCAGCAACATCAACACAGACATGCTGAAGCACCTGTGTGCACATTGGTGCCATTTAATATTATGGGACATGAGCATTCACATTTTTTCTTATTTGTGGGGGTTCTTGGAATGAAATCCTCACAGATACAGAGGGTCCACTGTAATCTAGAACTATAGCTGTAAATACACTCTTGTTCTGTTTCTCTACAGAGCATTGTGAAAATGGGGATTCCCATTATCCAGATAACACAACTGAAGAGAGATAGTTCTCCCTTCAAGCAAATGAAGGGTTAATGAGCTGCTAGGGTTAGGTTGCGTTTTATTGGAGATCAGCATCACAGAGTCATGACAGGTAGTTGCCCAATGAGGAGGAGAAAGATGAGAATCTTTGAGATGCTTTGATGAAAAAGTTATATAAACCCTCAAGAGACCACGAGGCAGGAGAAGAACAAAGACACCAGTGCCGGTTGCAGGTAGGGCCACACTAGGCCTTGCCTCCTGACTGTGCCTCGGCAGACCATCTCAGAAACTGACTAACGATGTGAGTAGCTTAGGATGTTACTTAGCTAGTCACATTAGGATTTCTGTTCTTTTGAAAGTGCTAGCTGAGATGCGATACTATCTGTAACTTGTAACTATCAAATGAACCTGGAAGGAAATAGCCTCGCATGTATGGTGATGTCTTTTGTTATCTTCATTGCTTGTTCTTAGAATAAATGCTTTCCTGTTAAGAACTCCCTGCTTTGTCTCCATTCCCATGTGTTTCTCAGTGACACATATAGATAGAATTCTTCTCTCCCAGATGGGGTGGGGGGAGGAAAAGGATCTCTAAGCTTAGAGATTGGTGGCTCCCTTGTGGTCTCCCACTGGATTTTGAAGACAGGGATTTTGATTCAATTCAGTGAGTGGTGGAAGCATTTAATTAGTGGAACCTGGGAAGTTTCTATCTCTTTTTCAAGGGAAGAAGTCAACACTGAGTGGGAGAAGGGCCCCAATTCCATGACAAATGTCCCCAGAAATTATACCATTAATGCTACCAGAGCAGCTATACATGACTTTGTACAGCTTGGCTGCACACCCTACTCACACACACACAGAAAAGAAAGAACTCCTACAAAACAAAGACAAAAGTCAATTTTCAAGGGAATGGGTAATGTCCAGCTGAAGTCTCCCATAAACAATCAGGAGTATCTTGGGAGGACTTTTTAACTAGAAAATTTTAAGGAAATGATAACTTTCATGCTTTAATAATGAGGAGTATTTTACATTGCCTGGGCAGCGCACAATAATCTGACCAAGAAGTTAATACTGAAGCAGTTTCTAGGAGGGCAGTGCCAATTTTCTTCTCCTGGATATGTTGTGCAAATATATCCTAACTTTCCTCAGCCATTAAAATGGCTGGGAGAGTGCACTCAACCATTTTAAAGCTACCCTCAATGTTGGGAGGGACATATTCTATGAGATGTTGAATACATCTTTCTACAATAAGACACACACTCAATAATCTCGACAGGATTCTAGTCCATGAGTTAGCAACAATGACCTGTTCATACCCACAAATAATGGGTAATGCAATGAGTGCCAGATTTTCACTAGCATCCTAAACTATGTAAACTCTGCTGTAGACAGGACAAATGGGACATAAAAAGGATCCTATTCCCTACTTCAGAAACTGGCTCCCAGACTTGAGACTTGGCTTAAAGGTATTTTGCAAGGACTTGAGACTTGACTTAAGACTTAGAATTATAGAATCATAGAATCATAGAGTTGGAAGAGAACCCACAGCAAAGCTCTTCCAACAGATGGTCATCCAGCCTCTGCTTAAAACTCTCCAAAGTAGGATACTTCACCACACTCTGAGGCAGCATATTCCACTGCCGTACAGCTCTGACTATCAGGATGTTCTTCCTGAAGTTTAGGTGGAATCTCTTTTCCTGCAGTTTGAATCCATTGCTCCTTGTCCTAGTCTCAGGAGCAGCAGAAAACAAGTCCATTTCCTTCTTGATACGACAGCCTTTCAAACATTTAAACATGGTTATCATGTTCCCTCTTAACCTTCTTTTCTGCAGACTAAACATACCCAGCTCCCCAAGCTGCTCCTCATAGGTCATGGCTTCCAGACTCTTCACCATTTTGGTCACCCTCCTCTGGACATGCTCTAGCTTGTTGATATCCTTCCTGAAATGAGGTGCTCAGAACTGGACACAGTATTCCAAATGAGGTCTAACCAAAGGAGAATAGAGCAGTATGACCCTTTCCACACGGAGGAAAAAAAACGGCTTAGGGCGACTCATCCGGAGGTCGTCCACACCGTGGAGTGCGCTAAAGCGGTTTGAATAGTGGAGGTTCCACACCTCAAACCGCGCTGGCACAGCCGCAAGGGGTGGCGTGGCGCGTTTTTTAAAAACCACATTTTCTGTGGTTTTTACGAAATGCGAGCGCGCTAACCCGTTGCAGCGCCCCGTGTGAAACTGCAGGGACGCGCTAGCACATCCCTGCAGAGCTGCCCGGGGGCGGGCTTCCGGCTGGCGCGCTGCCCTGATTGGCGGAGCGCCGCCGGAAGTCGCCGGCCGCCATTTTGGGCGCCGCCGAACACCGCTGAAACTCGCCAGCGTGTGGAGCGGCGAACGCGCGCTCTCCGCAGGGACGGAGCAACCCATTTTCAGGTAAGATCCGTCCCTGGGTGCGCTGCCCCGTTCCCCCGTCCCCCGTGTGGAAATGGCCTATGATTACCTCCCTTGATCTAGACACCATACTCCAGTTGATGCAACCAAGAATCATGTTGGTTTTCTTGGTTGCCACATCACACTGCTGACTCATGTCCAGCTTGTGGTCCACTAACGCTTCTACATCCCTTTCACATGTACTGTTATCCAGCCATGTGTCCCCCCATCCTATATTTGTGCATTCCATTTTTTTCTGCCTAAATGTAGGACCTTATATTTACAAAAATTCATTTTGTTAACTTTGGTCCAGCTCTCCAATCTGTCAAGGTCCTTTTGAATTTTGATCCTGCCCTCTGGCATATTAGCAACCTCTCTCAATTTGGTGTTATCTGCAAATTTGATCAGTATGGCCTTTATTCTTTCATCCAAGTCATTCATGGGCTTAGGACAGAACCCTGTGAAACCCCACTAATCACTTCTCTCCAGGATGAAGAGGTAGACTCTGCTTGAAGGTAGAGAATTGAAACTTGACTTGAGGCTTGGAGTAAAAGACTTAAATACATCACTCTGAGCATGAGTGGGGTTGAAACATCAGCCACCCATGCCTTGATCTCCAGAAGAACAGATCCCCTCTTCTCTGTATGGCTGATGTTTGGTAAAGTTTGTTTGGAGGGGTCAGGACTGAGAGATGCTACTTAACTATACAATTAAGTAACACATGAAAAATCGCAGCCATATTATATATTTTTAAAAAATGCTTTTAGTATTAGTAGAGTTATTGATTTTAAAATAAAAGAAATGAAGTCAGTAAGAATACTAGGCATTTTTCATTCAGAAATTTTTTTTTCATTTTTCATTCACTATTCCAGGAATAGTGAATATCTATGTTTTTAGTTTTACTCACTTGATGATCCAGTCTGGCTCTGGACCTTTGGTGGCCACTTGATAGTCCAGTTTAGAATGTCCTCAGATTCCTTTGAGACAGGGGAAAAGTAGCAAGATGGCTGTTGATGAAGCGATATCCTCAAAAGCAAAGCAGTGAATGAGTAAGAATAGGTCACACTAACAATGGATGTGCCCCCAATAGTTTTATATGGTGACTTTTAGACTCATTCTCTGTCAGCGTATTCAGGGCCTTGACTGGTTGGGAAAAAAAAGACGTGGAGAAAGTGTGACTTACAGGCCACATGCATTTTTGAACCTTCCAAGTATCCCAGAGACCCCCTAAGCCCAAATCCTAATTATTTTTGAGCTGATTTTCTTTCATATCACACTGGTCCAAAATGCCCCAAATGCCTACAAATGACCCCCAAACACAGCAGCTTACTTTGCTCAAGCTCCAGAACTTCCCAGCTCTCTCCAAGTCTGATCAGAAATGGTGATCAAGAGTAGAATTGGCCCCTTCTTCCTGTGCAGTTGCCCACCCCTTTAGAATAGACTGAACACAATCTGAACTGCCCAAGATGGCAAAGGGCCAGAGGAGACCACACTAGGCTAGCTGAAGCTGTGTTGACTTGAAACACCTTCCAGCATAGGTTCTGACCTATCTTTATTCTGACATCATGCATGTGTCTGTGGACCAGTTTCACTACTATTGTAATTCAGCTTCTCCCTCACCTGTCCCTCCTCTACTCATTTTCTCTTTCTTTCTTTCATTTTTTTTTACTTTAGGCATTTAATTTATCAAGTTTTTTTTTCTTTTGAAAAAGGGTAGATTTTTATAATTTTATAATTTTTTAAAACTTTTTGGAAGCTGCCTTGGTTCCCACTCTGGGAGAAAGATGACATATAAATATAATAAATAAATAAGCAAGGAAGCAAGCATGGCCCACGTAGTCCAAGGTTCACAGGGAAAAAGCAGTTCTGAGCAGAATCCAAAGCTGAGAGGACAGTTGGTAAGAGAACCTGAAAAACAGAGGCATCCAGGGTTGCACAGAAATTTGGGATCTGTTGCTTGTAACAATGAAATGGCCTGCGCTGCGCTTATTTGTAGCCAAAGTTTAACCAGCCCAGCTGGCCTCAGTAATTCAGTATCTTGTATTTAAAGTGGACCAAGGCATTGCCTGAGATTTTCCTCTCAGAACTTTAATTTACATTGTTCAACAGTGAAGTTTCTCTACTTCCTATTTTGAATCTTTAGCTGCTCCTTGTCATAGACCAAGCTTTGCATTTGCTAGTGCTTTGACTCCAGCTGTGCTCTGTCATCTTGGCTCTCCTCTTCCCCATCTTCATCCACAGAAACTTTCTGCAGGTAGGACATGGCACTACCCAACAGGGTACTGGGCAATATCTTTACAGTAGTATTCTGTTCTAAATGACTTTTCTGAGTGATTTTGAAAGGCAGGCTCAGACACAGTTTTTCAGACAAGGTATAACTAGTGCAGGCAGGACAAAGACATTGTCTGACAATACTAAAAATGGAATGGGACTGTTATTGAGAAACCTAGGTCTAATGATCTCTCTGCTACTTTTCTGTGATTATCTGTCCATTGATGGTTAGAACAAGATCACTGAGGTTTAACTAGGGATATGCAAGTATCGGAGAACCAACATAGTATAGTGGTTTGAGCAGTGGACTGGAACCCTGGAGAAAAGGGTTCAGTTCCCCGGTCAGCCATGGAAACCCACTGGGTGACCTTGGGTGTGTCACATACTCTCAGCCCCAGAAAATCCCACAATAGGTTTGCTGTAGGTTCACCATAAGTCGTCAACAATTTGAAGGAATAAAACAACAACAATGTAAGTATCTCAGTCCTGATTTTGTGGAGTTTTTTTTCCTTCCAAATTCCATCTTTATTTCCCTCCTAATCTTATTTCATATGCAATTGCAAGCCATTGCAGGTGGTAGAATCTCATGGGTATTCATGCATATGGCTTTTGTGTGCATGCACATCCACTTATGCATTCTCCTAACCTGAGCATTTTCTCCACTGACTGAAGTGTGTTCATACAGATATCTAATTGTGTTCACTTAAGCCATTCATATTGTTTTGGTGCATTTTGTTTCTCAGAAACGCCCTGTAGTCTTGCATTTACAGTACGCAAACTTTTCTCACCTGTCACATTCTGGCAACAAGTCTCAGGAGATCTTAATATGCTCCTTTCATCAAAGTTGTCAAAGCCAATAAAATTCTTCTCTATTCTGTTGCCCTAAAAGATGGGGGACCTTGAGGTCCTCTAGCAGTGTCAGCATCTCCTGAAGATTTGGGGAATTATAGCTCAAAGGAGGTCTGTGAGAGGAAAGTAACAGCAAGATCTTTTCACCTGTGTATACCAGTACTAGATGACTCCAGTTAAAAGAGTATTTTATTGGAAATGAATACACACATTCAAGAGATCAAGAAGTCTCAGGACCAGGTTGGTAGAGAGATTTTGGGTAGAAGGGGTAATATTTACTAGTCCAGAGAAAGCAGATCAAAGAATCAAGCTCAAAGAAGAGTGGCTCAAACAAGACTTTGAGAGCAGCATGGAAGAACAGAAGTCTGGGGAGCAGCACACCCTGAAGGGGTGTGAGTTAATGGCTTTGTTGCAAACAAAGGGGCTCAGAATGGACAGACTGCCTTACCTGAAGGTAACAAAATGTTGATGGGAGTTCTGACAGCCTCTTAATGTCTTGGGTGGGTAAGGTGCATGGGGAAAGTCTCTGTGGGAAATGCTCACAGCAGAGGTGCTTGCCTCCTGTACCTAGGCACTTTCACCTACTATTGTATTTGGAGGTCAGGTCATCGAGAGGATTATCTGAAACTCATTAATGATGCTTGCAGCCTGTTTCCTGCTCCTTTTCTAGCTGTAAGTGTCCAGTTTTATAAAATGATATTTCTTGCATTGACATCCCGAGGGATGTGGGGTTGTAAGGGATGGTAACAGTTCCTCGAGTAGACTCCAGGCCCTTCCTTCAACACCTGTTGGTGGTATACAGTCCTATAATTTCATGTTTCATTCTGTTCTTTCTGTAATCAGTTGAATAATCTCTCAGAAAAAAAAAATCACTGAATGCAAAGAGTCGTGCATTACAGATATGCTCCATAGCCTTTATCGTGCTGCTTTGAATGGAGAATTGTTGTAAGTAGACAACTTCAAAAGGTTACAAGAGATATGGAAGTGAAATGTAAATGTAAATGTTGAAATTAAAAAAAAATGAAAGGAAAGTTCATGAAAAGTAGTCATGAAAAAAGGAACAGATTGGAAGGAAAGAATAACCATGCGTGCACTATATATATATATATATATATGTATGTGTGTGTGTGTGTGTGTGTGTGTGTGTGTATATGTATATATATATAAATATAATCTCCAAAGCTCATCATTACAGAGTTGGAGAAAAGAAACTTTACTGAACTTTGAGCAATCATCTGCTACCACCTACACAAGGAGATTAGGAAGATCATAATGAAATCTTGAAAATGAGAAGCCAGGAGACCCTTTCTAATTATCTCCATGGTTCAACTTAAACAGGAGAGAGAAACCATGAGATTTATTGATCTTGGTTTCATTCTGGATAGTCTTAAGTTTAAAAAGAGAGAGAGAGAGAGAATCACACTGTTCGGTTAACATGCTATGAGGGCAGTGTTTCACAGTCCTTGGAAGTAATGTATTGCAAGTAATGATGACATTTGCAATGAGTTGCTGAGGAGGAGGTGTCAAGAAGGACATAACAATGCTCCTTTTGTATAATAGCATAGCTGAAAAGCATAGTTCGTTTGGGGTAATGAATGTCATTTACTTCTCCCAAGATACACCAGGAAGTGTGGCTAGGAAATAGGAGCCATTTCATGAAACTGCTTCAGAGTGATGCACTGCACTCTAACCACCCAAGAGACATAAGAAATCATAGGACACGGATGGGGTTGCCACAGTGAAAACTGGATAGGATTCCTATTCATTTAATGATCATACAGAAGAGAAAATTTCAGAAGGTGCTGCTTATTGCCTCTTGTATGACAAGCAAGACCTGCAAAAATTCCTTGTACACAATTATTTCAGGCACAGAAACCCTCTCCAATTTTTAGTCTTGACGCCACTAGACAGAAGAAATTTGTCCATCATGGATTCACACTGGCTTCACTCCAACTGGTTAGTCACAACTAGAGTAATTAAAATAATTTCATCATTCCTTGATTAGTGAGTCAACACATTGGTAAATCTTATTGAGTCAATGGGCTAAGTCCAGTGAAAGGACCCATCAGATTCAGGCCACTGCATGCCTTCATGACAATTCACAGTTTGAAGCATATTTCTCCCAAGAACAGATGATTTTGCTGCCTCTTTGCTTGGATTTCAAAGGGGCCAAAGGATACTAAGATACAGGAAATACACTTTTTTTTTCCAGTAAAAGAGTAACATGCTCAGTATAATTACAATAACCTGTACCAACAAACCAATTAAAGCTTTCATGGGACAGCCTAGTATGTGTGTTGACAGTTTGGATTCAAAGGACCGCGTATCAAACAGACAGTTTCTAATCACTTAGAAAACAATGCCGTAATTACGAAAAGTCAACATGGATTGCTCAGAAATAAGTCATTCCAGACTAATCTTATCTCTTTTTATGATAGAGTTACTTGCTTGATAGATGAAGGGAATGCTGTGGACGTAGTATATCTTGCTTTCAGTAAGGCCTTTGACAAAGTTCCCCATGACATTCTTGCAAAGAAGCTAGTAAGATGTGGACTGGACAGGGCTACTGTCAGGTGGATTTGTAACTGGTTGACTGACCGTACCCAAAGGGTGGTCACCAATGGCAGATTCTCATCCTGGAGAGAAGTGACTAGCGGGGTGCCACAGGGTTCTGTCCTGGGCCCGGTGCTGTTCAATATCTTCATTAATGACTTGGATGAAGGAATAGAGGGCACGCTGATCAAATTTGCAGATGACACCAAATTGGGAGGGGTTGCTAATACACCTGATGATAGGATCAAAATTCAAAAGGACCTGGACAGATTGGAGAGCTAGGCCAAGGCTAACAAAATGAATTTCAAGAGAGAGAAATGTAAGGTCCTACACTTAGGCAGAAAAAATAGAATACAGAAATATAGGATGGGGGACACGTGGCTGGATAGCAGTACATGTGAAAGGGATCTAGGAGTCTTCATAGACCACAAGCTGAACATGAGTCAGCAGTGTGATGCGGCACCAAGAAGGCCAACGCAATTCTTGGTTGCATCAATAGGAGTATGGTGTCTAGATCGAGGGAGGTATTGGTACCACTTTATTCTGCATTGGTTAGACCTCATCTTGAATACTGTGTCCAGTTCTGGGCACCCCAATTGAAGAAGGTATGGATAAGCTGGAGCAGGTCCAGAGGAGGGCAACCAAAATGGTGAGGGGCCTGGAAGCCATGCCCTATGAGGACAGACTTAGAGAGCTGGGTATGTTTAGTCTGCAGAAGAGAAGGTTGAGAGGGGACATGATAGCCATGTTTAAATATTTGAAGGGATATCATGTCGAGGAGGGAGTGGGCTTGTTTTCTCCTGCTCTTGAGACCAGGACAAGGAGCAATGGATACAAGCTGCAGGAGGGGAGATTCCACCTGAATCTCAGGAAGAATTTCCTGATGGACAGGGCTGTCCGGCAGTGGAATCCGCTGCCCCGGAGTGTAGTGGAGTCTCCTTCCTTGGAGGTTTTTAAGCAGAGGCTGGATGGCCATCTGTCAGGAATGCTTTTTTCCTGCATGGCAGGGGGTTGGACTGGATGGCCCGTGTGGTCTCTTCCAACTCTACATTTCTATGATTCTATGATTCTATCACAAAATCATAGAATCACAGAATTGGAAGAGACCACAAGGGGCATTGAGTCCAGCCCCCTGCCATACAGGAGTACACCATCAAAACATTCCCAACAGATGGCCATCCAGCCTCTGTCTAAAAACCTCCAAAGAAGGAGACTCCACCACACTCCAAGGCAGCAGATTCCACTGTCAAACTCATCTTACTGTCAGGAAGTTCTTCCTAATGTTTAGATGGAATTTCTTTTCCTGAAGCTTGAAGCCATTGCTCCATGTCCTAGTCTTTGGAGAAGTAGAAAACAGTAGGAACACATCCCTTCAAGTATTTAAACATAGCTATCATGTTGCCTCTTAACCTCTTCTCTAGGTTAAACATCCCCAGCTCCCTAAACTCCTCCTCATAGAGCATGGCTTCCAACCCTTCTATCATTTTGGTTACCGTTCTCTGGATACATTCAAGTTTGTCAATATCCTTCCTGAACTGTGTTGTCCAGTATTCCAGGTAGGGTCTGACCAAAGCAGAATAGAGTGGTACCATCACTTCCCTTGGGCCTAGACATTATACTCCTATGATACATCCCAGAGACACATTGGATTTTTAATTGTCACATCACACTGCTGACTCATGTTCAGCTTGTGGTCTATTAAGATTTCTAGGTCCTTTTCACATACTTGAACATATGTGGTATTGCATTAGCTGGTCTTTCATATTTCAGTAATGTACCCTGGCATACAGTACTGGACATACTTCATTAGAGACTGAAGTTCACAAGAGTGAGTGGGAAGCAGGATTTGTTTTCCACTCAGTCTGCTTAACAGAAAGAAGAACACACACACACACACACACACACACATACAAACTTGGGATAAAATGAATGAATGCACCAGCAGTTTTCAGAGAAAGTATTGCTTGTTTATTTTGTATGGAAACCAACAGCTAATGAGCACATTTCATGATGAATAATCAGCACAGTCAAATTTAAACTTGACTGTTTTTTAATTAGAGCTGACATTTCCAACCTCACTTTTGTATCAGAATTGATTGTATTGCTAAAAGATTAATGGGTGTGATGAGTTATTTACATTTTCTTACTAAACCCATCCTGAAAGTTTGGAGCAGCCAGAAAAACATAAACACAAACAAACATACAAACAACAACAACAACAGTCTGGTAGGAAAGGCCATTAAGAAGAATACAATAAATTAACAAGGTCAACATTCACGCCAGCAAAATCTAGCTGAAAGGGTTTTTGAAGCTTTTTCAGGGAAGGTTTCCAAAGGCTTCTCAGGAAAAGGCTTGGGGGAACTCTGCTGAAGAAGAAGGGAATTTGTGAGGCAGAATGTGAGAGGATCATACTTGAATGGAGGCATAGACATAAACTGCCCAAAAGCTACTGAAAAGACATTCACTTGAAGAAGCCTGACCCAGAGCATACACCCAGCTACAAAAAATAAGGAATAGAACATGTTGCATTATGTACTGCCATGCATTCAGTGAGTCTGCCAGTGCCCTGTTATACAGAAGAGGAACAAGCTGTAGTGGGATTTCATAGAGAGTAGAAACATGTCTGCAGCCAGGAAAAAGGGCATTGGAAAAACAATTTTGATGGAAAGGCAATGCAAACAGGAAAAAAAAAAGGGAGAGAGAGAGAGAGAGAGAAAGAAGAGAGAAGAAATGTGCCTGCAGTGAGTGATGAGGAGAATATTTTAACCTGAAGTCTTTCTACTTCCCCCAGTTTATTTTCAAGGTACCTGAAATTAACATGGTGGTATTTGTGGTCATGCTCTACCGCCATTGTTTAAATCAATGAAGCACCTAGATGGAAGGGACTGTTGATTAAGTACTGAATCTGAAGCTGCAAATCAGAAAAAAAAGGGGTAGAATGCTTTCTGAGCATTTATGTAACAAAAAGAGAGTTTATATCTACAGTGCGGCTGCATTCATTGCAGCCTTTTGTTAAACATGTAACTGATGGACCCAGCAACATGTAGTGTTTTAGGTATTTGACTATGACTCTGGGGAGAGTAGGTTGCAAATCCCCACTCTGTTTGCAGTTTAGGGAGAGGCCTTTAGACTTCTCTGCCAGAGAGCTCTTTGGCCTCAGAAACTACAAACCCCAGAATTCCACAGGATGTTGAAAGTGGAATTATAGCAGTATAACAGGGAGTGCAGAAAGGCCCTATGTGTAAAAGCAGAACAGAGAATGTTCCTTCCAGTTAGCCAAAGCTTTGTTGAATCCAGACACACCCAGCCAAGTGGTGGTGGAAATTAGAGCATCTTTCACCTTCGCCTAACTTTGTCTGACAATATGTCCCTCTCTCTCTTTCTCAGGGGTGGAACTTTGAAACTCTGGTTCAAATTGGGTCCTCCCTAACCCATCATTTTTCCACCATCTTTTTTTTTTTTTTTTTTTTTGCTGTTCTGTCAACAGATCTTAGCCAACAGAGCAGCTCTGCCTGCAGATTGTCTTGTCAGAAGATATCAGCACTCAGCCAGCAGAAGCATATTGCTGTTGATACAAGGGCATTTTTGCCAGTTGAAAGTGCTTTAGCTAAAATCCTACATGGTTGAATGTAGCATTTGAGTTCCACATGTGGAACTCTGCTACAATTCCCCTGTTACCACCATTGCACTGCAATAGCCCCCTCCATTTCACTGCTGGTGGAGCGTGTGAGGAATAAGAGAAGTATCTGGCTATATTCCTATGGCCAGGCTCAGACTGAGGACATCTTCTGCCAAATACACCAGGATCTTCTGGAGCCCTCAGCAAATGATGCCTTCAGTCTGCACCTGGATATGGCCAGAGGCTTCTCTGATGCCTTCTGTTCTCCATCAGCAATGGAATGGCCATGAGTGGAGCTATCACAGTTCAGTGGTGAGTCCTGGAGAAGCTTTGGACATCACAGAGGGAGAAGGAGAATACTAGCGTTGACAACAGCAGCAACATCAAAATACATAAGCAAGCACAAGGCAAACTTCTACTTGTATTGTTCACTAACAGGATGCCAGCCTATGTGTATAATCTTAACACACACACACACAATAAGAGACACATCCTTAAGATTACACAGTAAATCTTGATCCTGTCTAACCAAACTCCAGGATTGTTCTCTCAGCTGAATCAGCTGGCATTTGGAAAGAGTCCTCTTCTCTTACCACCTGTAAGCTCTTGCTCAATTCATATGACTGGTAACAACCCCATACTTGCACTTCTCTCAGGCCTCCTTACAGTCATCCAGATTGGGAGAGGTGATCACACAGAGAATTAAGATGTCATTAAAATATAAACCAGCCTTCTACTTGTAGCTGAGATGGTCAGATAGGCCAGAGGTGCTGTATAACCACCTTGTCTTTAGTAGAACTTAAATACTTAAAGTCCAGAGGGCATGGTTGTTGACTTAACCATGGAAAAGCATTAAAGATTTCATGATTCCACCACAGAGTGGAAAGAAGAGTGTATTGAATTCTTTAATGGGATGCAACCACATAATCTGACTGTCTTTCGCCTATACCAATATAGGAAGGGTTGGGCAAACTCCTGAGGCTGCAGCCCCATAACACTTATTTTAAAAAGACCCCTTACATCCTCTGCATATTTGGGAATGCTAATTTGCCAGGTTTCCACCTGCCCTAGGCACAAGGGTCCTTGGGAGCAGCCTTCTTTCACAACTGAAAGTGACTAAAAGTTGTTTCTGGTTTTAGCGCCTCATATGGAGAGAAGAAGAGGCAGGCAAATCTCCATTATGCCTAGGCCCAGAAGTGGATAAATGGCCCTCCCTTCACCCTAACTGCCACTGCTGTGGTCTCAGAAGGAGAGAAGAAGAGGCAGGCACAGCTCCACAGTGCACAGGCCCAGAAGCAAATGAAAGACCAACCACTGCTGTGGCCTTGGAGGAAAAGAAGAAAAGACAGACACAGCTCCATCATGCACAGGCCCAGAAGCAAACGAAAGGCCTCTGTCCATCACAGCTGCCTCTGCTGTGGCCTTGGAGACAAAAAGAAGAGGCAATGTCTACTGGACTTTTTCCCTTTCCATACTGCTATCCTCTTTTCCTTTTCTGTCATGCTTTAATTCAGATTATAAACTCAAGGGCAGGGAACTCTTTTGTTGTTCTTTTACTTGTAAAGTGCCATTTACAGTGATGGTGCTGCATAAATAAATAGATGATGGTGGTGGTAGTGGTGGTGATGATGATGATGATGATGGGGTTCTATGTATTTAGCTAGTTATTTGCTTCCTTCTCTCCCAGTCATTGTGGCACCAGGTCTTACCCTCTACTCTGTTCTGCACCTGCCTTCTGGCTAGAAGCAAGTAGGTAACTGAATGTTGCTTATCTCATCTTCCTACATAAATGAGAAGGCATAATCTCATTTCATCTTGGCCTGGGAACAGTCCCTTCAGCTAAGATTTCTGTAACATTTAATGATATCAGCTGAAGCCATCCCTAGATCTTAGATTTTGGTCTGGACAATCTTAAACTAGCAACTCTATTAACTAGGTGACATTATTCTCAGCAGCCCCGGATGTGGGAGGTCTTTTTTAAAAATTTAGGGCTAGGGGCAAAGGACTTGGGTGAGCCACACTGGGGCCTTGGAGGGCTATTTGTGGTCTGAAGAATACTTTAGCCATCACAGTCCATAGTGTTATATATAAAGATTAAACCTTTGTCTATTGAACAAACTGGACGACCACAGAGAACCAATCAGAAGATCACTAACACAATATGCACAGAGTGAAAATGTTGGTGGTGGCTTAGCACATTACAATCTGCAGGTACGTACCTGTTTCCAGTCCCCAATAGCAGCCTTTCCAAAGCCAGGTCTCTCTATTTGATTTGAAATACCATCTGCCCCACTCTGTGTAAGATAGGAATTGTAGTCCAAATCAGTAAGAGCAGTAGAATCAGACAACTAAGCCTGTGAAGGAAAGATGAGATATGGAATGAACAATATGTGTGTGGGAGACCTAGCTCATTGCAACAAAGCATAGGCGTAACACTGCTTTTCACACTAAAATTATTACATGTCATATTTTAATTAGTGACTGAAAAGGAGAATGACATGAGAAAGTAAAGCAGGCGTCCTAAGGACGCAAGGAAAGCAAGAAAAGGAAAAAGAAAAAAAGTGAAAAATGACAAGGAGTCATTTCATTCATACATACTCAAGAATTTCTTCATGTTTAGAGGTGCTATAAAAATGGGCTCGGTGGCCACTTGCATTCCGGGGGCTGCATTTTCCTTACCTTGGATATAGAGAAAGAAACATTTTGCCCCATTTTACTTAAAGATAATAGAAAGAGAGACAGAGAGAGACAGAGACAGCAGCCCTTTCCACAGGTCATCGCTGCCCTGCTATGGCAACGCATGGACAGTGGGACCACAACGACGCCTCCACATGATTTTGTCAATGTCCCATTGCCCATGCATCCCCAGGCAGTGAGAGCATGGGATAAATAATTTAACAGAGTTTCTCCATCAATGATCTCTGATCATCCCATCCTCCCGCCACATGCTCACAATTACTTCCCTGTGGATGCCCTGGAAGTGCAATGGAGGCGCTTCCTGCCACAGTGCAACATGGGGAAAGTGCCTGGCTGTGTTGTGGCAGAAAGAGGTGTCTCCCTCAAGCTTCCTTCTGCAGCAAGCAAGCCACTGAGGAGGGGAACATTGGCATCCATGCTTCCATCTCAGCAAAGCTGTTGCTGGGACAATGGTGGGATGACACCGGACCCAGGTAAGCTGCAGAAAGGGTCAGCCATTATCTATGTGTGTTCCATCAGTATGCAAAGAGTGGGATGTGCTGCCCCTATATGCTTTCCCCCAGTTATGTGACTCTGGCTATATGGATAGCGATGAGAATGAATTGGTGAGCCTTCTCCATGCATTGGATACTATTTGTGGGGAGAAAGGAAGTCTCCAGTCATACGAACAGGCTCTGCTATTGACACTTAGCAGTCTCTTTGTGACAAGAATGATGGAACTTGAGAAAACAGACCTAGTCCACCCCCTTGTTTATTGAGCATGTTTAGATAATGGCTGCTTAGAACTAGAGAAAAAGGGGAGAGATCCAGCTGTCTATTATTATTCAGCTTCCTTCAAAATAGGGAGATTTTACAAATATTTATTGTTATTTTATGGAAAGCAACCTTGGCTGGAGTCCTGTTGGGATTATTCCCAACTGAAGTAGACCTGCTGAATAGTGAGCCAACATCTAGGTAAATCCAAAGACTCAAAGGCCCTACTCTAGTCAAGACTAACAGTATGATTTAGATCTCTCTCTATAGCTATTGAGTTCAATGGGACTTACTCCCAGCTAAATGCGTGTATAATTGCAGTCGTAGTTGTTCTGATGTATCACAGCTTATTTGAAGAACCAGGACAGATTTATATGGGCAAAATCCATCCCTGAATATGCTCAATGAAATCTACTCCCTTACCTTCCCATGTGTCCAGATTGTCTGCATTGTATAGAAACTTGCCATGATCTTATAAGGCAGAGGGCCTCACAAAAGATATTTAGGAAAATAAAAACAATGAGTTATTAAGAAACAAGGGAGTTATACTTCTTTTTGTCCTCCTGTCCTCAGTTGTCCCTTAGAATATACACACATGTGGAGTATGCTACAGTGGACGTAAAGATCATGCATGCAAAGGCCAGAGGTTGGAGTTAAGAAACTTGACAAAATTTTGGGTTGGTGATACACAACATTACACATCACTATAGAGATGAGTACCTACCTCTGGGCCTGGGGAACTGTTCTCATTTAACAGAAGTTCTGGTTTAAGCCAAGGTCAGCAAAAAGTCAAGATACAGCCCAAGGTAAGAAGCTAGGGATTCCTATAAAAGTTATCTATCATGTTCAAACTTTCTTGCAACAGATTTTTAAAAAAAACACAATCTTTGTCAGGGTGTACAGATGGGCTGTATTGGCCACCTTAGATTTGTCAGATGGAACTTTGATCTTCTTTTCCCTTTCATGTTTGGTATTATGTTTTATTAAATGGGTGTTGTGTTCCACTGAACACTTAGGCTCATATTCTGTATCTTATTCTGCAAAATGATTTTGCACACTGTTATTCTGGTGGATCCCTTCACCTAAATCTAAGGGAGATTACCACGAGAGATGGAGAGAAGGAAACAAAGAACTAATTTAATGCAAGCATTTGGCCTAAATTATAGCCTGAGTTGCCCATATCATGTTCCACTGACTTTCCGTTGTGATTTATTTCACAAATCCCATGTTCCTTGTTATGACATCCAGTGAAACACGATGGTCTTTTCAAACACGAGTTTCTACAGTCTTTGTCACTTCCTTTCTTTCTATTAACCACTGCTGTTGTTTGCATAATCCCAGGCCCTTTTCACATGGCATCTGCCATGCAAAAGAGGGCCTGGAGCCTCACGCAATTGCAAGGAGTGATCTGCAAGGCTCCAGGGGCCAGCAAGCAACGATTGTGCACCTTTGCATTTTTGGCTTTCAGCCGAAAATGCTGTGCGATTGTGCATTGCTCCCAGGCCCCATGTGCACTTGCCTGGCGTGCGGAGCCTTGGGAGCCGGGCCGGTTTGCTTCCTGTTTCAATGCAGCCTGGGAAGGTCACAGGCTGCACTGTGAAAGGAAGAGGTGGGGCTCTTGCATGAGCAGGAAGCTTGTGTGGAGCTGAAGAAGCAGGAAAGCGAGAGCCTCCCACAAGAGGCTGCTCGCGCGATCACCGCACCCCAGCGCCAAGAAAAAGTAGGATGCGGAAAGGGCCCCAACAGCTATGTGGCCTTCACATTTTGTAAAGAGGTGCCTTAAAGGACAAAATATGTCCACATGATGAACAAAGACAGTGAGTGGATATAATTTCACAGATCCTTCAGGATGATGGTCAGAAGTGATAAAGTTTTGCATTGTTGAGGTGGAAGACAGATTTATCCTCACTACAAAATTGTCCCCTTAATAGTGATTTGCAACCATTTTGGATGGAACAAAGCGTATGGATATATTCAAGTGTGCAAACTTGTATCCTGCCTTTTCTCCAAGGAACTCAAGATAGTATCCATGGTCCTTCTTTCCATTTTAGCCTTGAAATTTTCCTGAAAGATGGGAGACAGTGGCTCTTTTCACAGGACATTGCTGTCCCACAATGGAGATGGGAAAAGGATGGGACCACAATGACATTTACGCATGATGTTGTCATGGTCCCATTCTTCTCCTGTTCTCAGGCAGTACAATCACAGAGTAAACCATTGATTGCTTTTCCTTGTCAATGAGGCACGATTGTGCTGCGATCCTGCATTTACCTAGTGTGTGAAAGGTCCAGAAATGCAATGACTGCACTTCCTGCCCCAATACAGCCTGGGAAAGTACCCGGCTGTGCTGCAGCAGGAAGAAGCAGGGCCATCATGCTTCGTGGATCATGGAGGCACCGGTGGGGAGGGGACTGCTCCCATCTCGCTCCCCTCCCAGCTGAGCTGCTGTCAGGATCTTCACAGGACATCGCTTGGAACAGGTAAGGTGCAAAAAGGTCCAGTGACTGGACCAAGGTCACCCAATAAGCTTCACAGCCAAGTGGGAATTGAACCCAGGTGTCCCCAGTCCTAATTCAACATTCTAACCATGGAACTGCATCTTCTTCTTATCCCAGCTGATTTTAGCCTCTGAGAATCACCTCTACTCTTTTATCTGCACATTCCCACCCTGATTTAACTGTTTATTTCCTACATTAAAAAAATACTGTACACCTCCATATTCAAACTCATCATCTTTCCTGTTTGTTCCCAACCTTTATATATTTGGCTGCAGGTCTAAAGGGGTGTGCTACATATGTATCACAGTACACAGTTGAAAGGTTTGTGCACTCAGAACTTTTGTTAAAGTAGGGAAGATCTATAGTCATGGAACTCTGTACATGCACACATAGAGCTCCCCCTCAGACCTACTGCTGGAAATACAAGTTTCCTCTACCTATCAGGCAGGTAGGGGACTGGAGTACTGTCAGAAAATGGAACTGGTTGAAAAATGAAACCCATATACTATACTGTAGGGAGCATGAAGGACTTACAGAGGCTCATTTCTCCCCCTCTCAACTTGCTTTGTAAGTGGTGTGCACTTGTGAATGGTTCCAAGCAAGCCTCTGTAGGCAAGAAGAATTAGTGAAAGAATGGAGCCTCCATCGAATTAATGGAACTTGTCCTTTATTTGGAAGCAAGTCATCAGATAATGGGGCATCAAAAGCAAGGGCTTCTTGTACAAAACCTCACTCCACCATTACAGAACACGAGAGAGGCAAATCAACTTCTCACTTCAGAGAGCTTTTAGTTGTGGCTTTGATTGTCAGGCCATGACTATCCCAAGCCCTCAGATTTAAGGGCCCAAAGCTAAGATCTAGGAATGACCCCATGGGATATCACAGGAAGTGGACTCTGCTGATGTTCCAAACATTTAGTATGGACCACAGTTGGTTTCAAATGGACATCAGGTGAAGAATACACACAGAGACACACACATACTTTTCAAGAGAGCACTCTTGCCCTGAGGTTCCTCAACCTTGCCCTCAGAATGGGAAAAGAGAGTCCGGAACCTGATACTTTTACAACTAAGAAACAATGGACTCAGCTCTCTAGAGCTCCTGTTGCCATGAAACATCAGAGAAATGGCTGGCACATGGCTTTCCAGAGTTGGTTAGGCCCCAGATACCTGGCTTTGATGAAGGGCCCTTCTGAGGCATGCAGAGCTTTCCTATCAGCTACAAGGACATAAGAACAATAATGCTGGATTAGACCAAAGGCCTATCTGTTCCCACAGTGGTTAGCCTGGTGCTATACTGGGAAGCTCTCATGCAGAATATGAGCTTCACTCTCATAAGAAGACAAACAGAAGATGGCAGTAATGGGGAAACAGTGACAGTTATCCTCCCATCTCAAGAGGCTGGAGAACTTAGAAGACGAAGTCTGTTGGTATGATGACAAGGGCACAGCAGAAGGAAGGACAGTGGCACAGTGGAAGGAAACAGAATTTATGGGAACCTCAAGGAGAAGTGAGATTGTCTGCAAGATTTCTATGGCTATTTTTTCACTACACTGTTATAGAGCTATTATTCCACTTTCAGCCTCCTGTGGAATTCTGGGGTTTGTAGTTTACTGAGGCCAAAAAGTTCTCTTGCTGAGAATTCTAAATGCACCTTCCTGAACTACAAATCCCAGGTTTCTATTGGATGTTGAAAGTGGAATAATAGCACTATAACAATTTTGTGTGGAAATGACCAATGCATGAGTGAGTGTTCTGTGCCTAAGAGGCTGAGAACCTGCCAAGGCTATCCAGGGTTTTGATGCCTTTGCTTATGCTCATGAGTTGGGTTGAATCCAGAACTATGACATTTTCAAAGGATTTGATCTGAAAAATACTTAAGGGTGATGCATGCTGGCTGAGCGATGGGAGAAATTCACACTCAGCAACTAATTGTTATAATTAATGAAACTGTTTGTCATCAACGTGGCTTCTCTCAGCCATCATTTATTAAAAGCATATTTGTTTGCTATATAAATATAGCTGTAATGAATACACCCACTAGCAATCTATTAATTATCCAAAACAAGTCTTAAAAAACATAAGTTTTTTATGAATGACCAAAAAAAAAAAGGTTCTGTGATTTTATTATGACAAAATCATTAGTTCATTTATGGTTTCTTTTCTAATGAAAGCATGGAAAGGTTCCTGTTGAAAGTCATTGATTATTCTGAACAATTTGTAATAGACAATACAAGGATGGAGGGGGGCTGTAATTTCTTTGCTGAGTTTGAAGCAGATTTATTTGAATGTATCGTACAAAGTGTCCATTGTGCCATGCAGGGATCATGTATATATTGCAGGGAAATGAGGCTGTGCATTCCAAGGCCCACTCTTTCACTGACAGATTTTACAAATGAGCCTCTCTACTGCCCAGATAGAGCTCAACGGCAATGAAATTAATATCCCAGGCATTGACATTTATTTAGGAAAACAAGATGAATGCTGCTAAAATAGATGGCTTCTTCAGCTTGGGAAAATGTACTTTTTTTTTACTATGCGAGGAAGGAATATTCCATTCTTGCATGACCTGGGGGGGGGAGAATAGATTTTCCTTGAGGTCCCAGATAGGAATGGTGAAATCTGTCAGTTTTGCATCTTCTCACTCTAAAAGTTATTTAAACCTTTAAGATATGGAGAGGACCATATTGTAATACCCTGCAATATAGGTATTAAAAATGAAGAGTCCTTGAGGAGGAGGAAAAAAGAAGTGGCAACTCTAATTTAATATTACAAAAGTGGTCAAACGCACAAAGATTCCAATTTAGATTTTTGGAAGTTGAGTGCTCAGAGCCTCCAGCAATGTCTTTAAGTGGATAAATCTGTAATTTTTTATGTTTTTTGGTTTTTGTTTTCCTATGTTTGTATTTTGAAAATCTTAGATTCTTTCCAGGACAAATTTTTGGGAAATTTGAAAAATTCATATCAAAAAAGGAACAGGAACAAAATCCTCTCTTGTCTGTACTCCAAATATAACAACATGGCACCACTAAAGTGGTTGTGTTGTTGTTAGCCATTTTCACACTAGACTGTTATAGCGCTATGATTCCACTTTCAACCTCCTATGGAATCCTGGGGTTTGCAGTTTCGGGAGGGGCCAGAAACTGCTGGCCCCTCCCGAAGCTGCAAACCCCAGGATTCCATAAGAGGTTGAAAGTGGAATCATAGTGCTATAACAGTCTAATGCGGAAATGGCTGTTGTTGTTGTTGTGTGTGTTCAAGTCATTTCTGACTTATGGTGACCCTAAGGTGAACCTATCAGCTGGTTTTCTGGGGCTGACAGTGTGTGATGCACACAGCATCACCCAATGTGTTCCCATGGCTGAGCAGAGGACCAAACCTTGGTCTGCAGGGTCATAATCCAATGCTCAAACCACTACCCCATGCTGAACAGGGGAGGGCAATTGTGGCAAGTGCCATATTTATGATCTGGGACCCTCTAGGGACCATGTAGACTACCAAAAACACCCAGTGGCAAGAAGTGTCAGACGTTGGTTATGGTTCTCCAAAAAAGGGGGAGGTACTTCTGATGTACAGGTAGGTCTTGAAACCTGTTTAAAAAGTAAATTGCTGTAACCAGAAGCTTCCAGAAGCAGAAAATCATTGTCTTTCTGGCCCAGAAAAAAAGACATTCTGGGGACTCTGGGCTACCAAGGGGCATAAAAACATCCCTGAGGGCCATGTGTGGTCCCATAGCTGCACTTTGACCATCTCTGTCTAAACACAGGCACAAAAAAGTCTTCATTCAAAACTGAGGCCAAGTGATTCTCCCAGTTTCCTTCTTTTTGGATCAATAAACTTATTTCTGCAGCTGAATAAAACAGAGCCAGAGTGGAGTAGTGGTTTGAGCCTTAGAGTATGACTCTGGAGCACAGGGGTCAAAATCCCATTCAGCCATGGAAACCTGCTTGATGACCTAGGAAAGTCACATTCTCTCAGCCTTAGAGAAAGGCAAAGGCAAACGTGCTCTGAACAAGTTTTGCCAAGAAAACTGTGTGATAGGTTTGCCTCAGGGCCACTATAGGTCAGAAACAACTCAAATACACACAACAAAGGTAGGTAAAATTATACCTTAGAGAAGTAAACAAGCAGAGAAAATGAAGGCAATACCAATACTGATGTGTAGGGTTTCAGTCCTGTATATCAGTGCTAGTACTGGTAAACAGGGTATCAGCCTGTTCTGGTTAGTAACAGACGCTTCGGAAACACAGTTTGGACTTGAATGTGATACCAGATGCTCAAATGAAAGCTGAATTCCTCTGCTTAGTTTTACTACACGCCAAGGACATCCCTATCTAGAGAAGGAAGGTGCACCTAATGGTGACACATGTCCTCATTATATCACAGCTGACAACTGCAATGCACTCTGCTTGGACTGCCTTTCAAAAGGGCCTGGATATTTCACCTGTTTCAAAATGTGGTGTTTGTCTTGTTGATTGGAGAGAGACAAGTCACCTTGTTTTGAAAAAAAATGCACTGTTTCTCTATTTCACATCCTCTAACTATTCCAATTTGGCAAGAATAATCTGGATCAAACCTTTGCCGCCCTGACATTTTCAGCTCCTTTTTTAAGAAGGAGCTGAAAAAGTTTATTTTCTCATCTTCCCACTTCTCCCTTTGTCCTCAGCTTACTTCAGTTGCTGCAAATTGAGTTCCAACAGCAAACATAATTAGCACTCAATTAACTCATCAAAGTGGAGAGGAAAGGAAGAGGCAGTAGGCTCAGGCAAAACCAAATTTTTGCCATCTTGGTCATTGTCTGATGTTGCTTGGTCACATATGTCCTGGTTTTCATCCCTGAAATGTTGGAGGATATGTTATCTATACAAGATGGTTTAGGATTCATCGTGAAGCAACCTTGTTGTTGTGGTTCTTGTTGTGTGCCTTCAAGCCACTTCTAACTTATGGTAACCCTAAGACGAACCTACCACAGGGTTTTCTGGGGCTGAGAGTGTGATGTCCCAAGGTCACCCAGGGGGTTTCCATGGCCAAGCAGGGAATCAAGGGTAGTAGTCCAACATTGAAATCACTATACCATGCTGGCTGTCAATTAAGCCACCCTCACATTAATACCATTTATAAAAATGGGACAATCGCACCATTATGCAGAGTGAAGCAATGAACTCAGATGCAGAACTTATGAGCCAGTAGCAGAGGCAGATCTAGGGTGGGGCAAATGGGGTTCCTGCCCCAGGCGCCAATGTTGGGGAGGTGCAAAAAAGAGGAATCCCCCACTGCCGTTCGTCTCGCCTATCTCTGTCCTCCATTTGTCCCGCCATTGCCATCATTTGCTCCATCCACCTCTGCATGCCCCTCCTCCACCTGCCCCCACTCATCCTGCCCACTTCCACTGCTCTCTACTCCCTCCTCCATTTGCCCTTCCCCTGCCCACTCTCATTAGTCCTGCCCACTTCCTATGCTCACCATGCCCACTTCCACCTCTTACCCCACCCACTTCCACCTGCCACTCACCCCAGCCACCTCCACTCACCCCTCCCCCACCCGTCCCCACTCACCCTGCCCACTTCCATCCACTGGTGGCCCAGCCCACGCCAGTCACCCCACCCCCTTGCCCTGTGTGCTGTTAACCCTCCGTCTACCACTGGCCAATAGATGGAGTCCCCCAGCTATCCCTGCTTTGTCCCTTCCTCTTCTCCCTGTCTTCAAGGACCAAACTATGTGTTCCACACACACAGCTTAACCTTCAACCTCCAAAACTAGGGAAGGTATAGTGTAGCTTTTGGGTCATATTTACATACCCTGCATTTTTCCGCAGATGAAAAGCAGGACACGTAGGGTAAGTGACATCAGAGTGTGGTCAAGATAGCACAAGTTATTCCATAAAAGCTGGGAGAGGCTGCTTTTGCCCAAGCCCCGGAGGAAAAGCAAGATTTTGTTCCCTCCACTCTCTACTGCTGAGATAACTGAGTGCAAACTACTTTTGCATTTGTAACTCAGTTTGCACAAATTGAAGTAAACAATTGATGAAAAGGGAAAGTAAGAAGAGGAAAAAGAGAGACTGGGACATTTTAAATGGAACTGTTATAATGGGATGACAGAGGATTAACTAAGATTGTCCCAGCAAAATTGGGTCAGTTGGAGGGTATACATGCCCTCTTAAGCCCCACTTTTGTGTCTTCCAAAACCCCTGACAGTCCCTCAAGCTGCTCCCTCCAATTGTTAATTTTTTTCAGGGCAATCTTCATCTGATATTTTTTCTATCTGAAAATAGTTACCTGTAAACAGATGTGGCAGTTTGCCTACTGCCCCATAACCTCTCACCCCCAAATCCTTTGGTACGTTGCCCCCTCCCCCAAATAAAACTTCTGACCCCCAGGGAATGTAATTTTCCTTCACTTTCCAATTTTCAGTTCTCCAGTAACTTACTATTTCAGTCATTCATTTAGAAATACAGTTTAGGCATCCAAAGAAAAGAGGCAGACAAAGTTGCCAAGGAAATGCAAACACAGCAAATCTAGGAGTTCTAGCTGTGAATGATTTCCAATGTTTCACTCTGTGCAATGTGGGGAGTGGGGAATTCTTACTTGGTGTGAATTGCAACTCCCATCAACCCTAGCCGGGACAATCGATGGTGAGAAATGCTATGAGATGTGGTCTAACAACATCTGGAGGGCTGCAGGTTCCCCACACCTACTCAAGACCACTTAGATGTGGAAATATATTTGAAGAAATGGAGGTGATTTCTGCACCATAAAGTTCCTTTCAAAGTACTCCAGCAACATCCTTCTAAATGTAATCTCCATTGTATACTCCTATCTGTCCTCTAGCAACTGTGCAGCCCACTGGGGATAAAAAACAGAAAAATACAAATGCAGCAACACTACCAATACCATGTCCTGAATCAATTAGATTGAGTGCCTGTATACCGAATCAGCACGTTTGCGCGTACCGATTTGCATAATACGTTCAAAAGACAAACGTTGAGCTAAGTGCTCTTAATGTAACGGTTGGATTTCCATGGTGCTGGAGTTGTCTGTCTTTTAATTCAACCATATAGAAATAAGTCTGACCCACATCTCTTCTGTTTAAACCGTTTCCTGTCAATAGTAAGTCCCCCACCTCACAATTTACATAATGGTGGCTATTTTTAAAGAGTTACACAAGTGTTAGAAAATGAGTGCAGCAAAAATAACATACATTTGCATAACTTTAGCTGAAGCATGAGCGTACATAGGAATGGAAAAAAGCACAACTTTTGCACAATGTAATCTTGATTTTTATATAAAGCAGATTAGCATATTGTCTGGAACAAAATTTGGGTTTTCTAGGTGCAGATTTTTCTTTATTAATATGGGTGGAGAAGTAGCTCCAGGCATGGACAGTAATTCCATCCATGTTCATAGCAGATTGGCTTCATACATCTATCAACTGAAACATTCCCCAAATACAGCTCTGTGCATTCAATGCTTCTACAGGGAGGTGAGGGGTGAAGTGGCTCGGAGGGCTGTGGGATTTGTAGTCCTAACCTGTCCATTTACTTAATGCTCCAGAACCAGCACTAGAAACATGAGGATTTATTGATTCATTTATTTATTTTATATCCTGCCTTTCTGCCAACATGGGATCTTGGGCAGCTCAAAGCATTGTTGTTAACTGCCACGAAGTCAACATGGACTTATAGCAATGCTACGAATAAGAAATCTCCAAACCACTTTATCACCAACAGTCCTGCTCAAGTATTGCCACCCCAGGACTGTGGTTTCCTTGATTGAGTCTATCCATGTATAATGTGACCTTTCTATTACAGTCTTTCTCAAAATGGTGACAGGAAGTGACATTGCATGACTTCCTGTGGCCATTTTGAGACCATAGAGGAAAACAGAGGTGTTGGGAGGTAGAACTTGGTTCCAGGATGATCATTGGGATAGTGTTGGGTATTGTTGTGTGTTTTCAAGTATTCAGGGAGCTTTCTATGTTATTTTGTGGAAAAGGTGTCCAGAACTGGTATAAAAAAAAATATGGAGGGGAGTTAGAGTGCTTTGTAGGACTGAGAGGGGGCTTTAGGGCAACAGTAGTGGGCTCCAGGGACACTTTGCATTTTACCTACCCTGGCTTTAAAGCAAAGGAATAAAAATAAAAAGACACAACACATATTCCCTTGAAAGACCCTTCTGCAGCTATTAATCAATTAATGTCAATGGCTTGGCTATATAATTTTTTTTCCTGCTGACAGAAGGAGAGTAGAAATTAGGCAAGCCTAGTTTTCTATGAGAAGGTGTTCCACAGCCTGGGGGGAAGTCACTGAGAAGGCCCTCACCTGTCCCCACCAGACATCTTGGTGAAGGTAACAGGACTGAGGGGGAAAAAAAGAAGACCTTCCTCAAGTTTCTTAAAGCTTGGGCAGACTTGTACAGGGAGATACTTTCTTTCTTTCAAATAGAGAGTCTTTCAAATAGTTTGAATTTGAGCCACATAGAGTTTCATAGGTCACAGGTAGGACTCTGAGGCCATTTCTGCATGATGGAGCTGTCTTGCTATTGGGACAAGATGGCAGAGGTCAGCTGGTCATGCTTCCTCATGATGTCATCTCCAGCCCACTGCCATCCTGTCCCTATGTCATACTCGTATTCACTAAAAAGATAAAATCCATTTAGTACGCATGATCATGCGATGCTCCTGTAGCTACCTATCCTGTGGAAGGCAGGAAGCATGATGACAACACTTCCTGGAAAAGTGCCTGGATGCACCATGGAAGGAAGAGACATGGCTATCATGTTCCCTTCCACAGGGAGATGCTTCCATGTGGAAGGGAGTATTCCTGTCCCTGGCAGGACTGTAATGGGATGACTTGCAAAAGCCCTGTCATGTGGAAATGACCTGACTTGTGTCTAGGAATATGTGCCCAGGGTGCTGGACAGGAGAGTAGTCTCTCTGTCTCTCCCCCTTCATCCTAGCATAAAATTACAGCTACAAGCTAGACACCAAGAATACAAAGACAGGGAGTTTTCCTAAAGCTTCTGATGCCAGTTCACAGGTACAGCCACACATTTGGTGCCAAGGCAGGGAGTTGGACCAGGGTACTCCTTTTCTTCTCCTTCCTGAATGCTACTCCTGAAGGAGGAGCAAGCCAGGCAAACTGGTTGGATAAGGTAGGGGAAATATACCAATGAAGTGAAAGAACATTGGCAAAGACAGTAGTGTACATGCTGGTAATCTCAATACTGGACTTTTGCAATGCATTGTACATTGGGCTACCTTTGTACCTGGTTCAAAGGCTTCAGATGGTTCAAAACACAGCAGCAAGATTGGCTAGTGGTGCATCTAGGGATGAGAATATCATACCTATATTAAAGTCACTCCACTGGCTGCCCATTAGTTTCTGGACAAAGTGTTGGTTTTTTACCTTTAAAGCCCTACATGGTTTGGGTCCAAGTTACCTGCAGGATCACCTCCTCCCATACAATCTGCCCTATACACTCAGGTCCTCTGGGGACCATTTACTTAAACCAGCCAGGATTAGACTGGCAACGATCACCCAGAGGATTTTTTCTTTAGCCACCTGTAGACTATGAAATGACCTGTCAGAAGAGATTTAACAAGTTGTCTGAATTTAAAACATCTTTAAAGACCAGTGTCCTCCAGCAGCCTATCTAGATTATTTTAAATTATGAATTTTAACTATGAATTTTAAATATGTATTGACTTTTCTAATGAGATATTTGCTTTATTTGTTCTTTTAAATTGATATTATGCGTTTTAACTGTTGTTTTTAAATTGATGTTCTGTTTTTAATTAACTAACATTATATATTATGTTAGGGCCTTTCTGCACTACACTGTTATAGTGCTATTATTCCACTATAATAGTGCAGTGTGAAAAGGCCCCTGTTCACTGCCTTGATTCATGAGAGGAGGCAAGATGAAATAATAATAGCAGTAATAATAATAATAATAATAATAATAATAATAATAATAATATTCCAAAGAGTTTGGGGAAGGACTGGAACAAATCACACTTCCAATGATATCATTTGGGGATTATAATGGAATCCAAAATAGACATGTAATAAACCAATGTATTTTCTGAATACTCCGTGAAGTTATAATCAAAAAATGTAAGTTTTCTATTTTTGGCTTTCAGCCTCATCCTCAGTCATCCTTAGTGGAAATTTCCTCTATGGGATCAAAAGTTTTCCTTGGATAAAATGAGGTCTTCCATTTAGTGGAGGTTAAATTTGGATGTTATCCCTTGTCTCAGACATTTCAAATAACATTAGATATATTTTATGGAAACAAAGGTAGGGGATTTTGAAGAAGTCGCTTTCTTTGATTCTTTCTTTGATTCCACAGACCCTGTTAAAGGTGTTTTGGCATACTTTTCCTCAGATAGTTTGTTGCTATTGTCAACCCAAGCTACAAAGCTTACCATGCTCTGTTATTAAATATTTTTTATATTTATATTTCCTGTCATGGGGTTGGATCAAGACTTAAGTCATGCTTCAAACAGACCTATCAAAATCAATGAGACTATATTCATCATGGTCAACATGTCCTTTTGGTTTCAGTGGGTCTACTGGAAAGTACAGGAGGAAAGAACATTTGGAAATATTTGAGAAACTGTCATTTCTCTTTGAAGTGTTAAGAAATCCTGATGAGAGGATTTCTGTATTGATGAGAATCTTGACAGTTATTTTGTGTAGGAAATGGCATGTTCTGTACCAAAAACAATATTTCTATGCCAAAATATTGTTTTCTCCACAAAAAAGCTGCTTCCTGAACTAATATAGCCCTAATTAAGGACTTATTACGCATAAAAACAACGACATGCAAATTTTGCACAGGGTTATGAATATACTTTGAAAACTATTATTTTTAAAGACTTTCTTGCACTGAGAAGAAAACCGTTAAAATTACTTGTTGTTTCTGTCAAGGAGAAATTTAGTGAAGAATTACATACCTAGTCTATTCTAAGTAGTTTTCATCCAAGCCCTAGTCTGCTAGGACAAGCTCTATTATTGTACTTATCAAATAGATTAAAATAGGCTAACCAACTAATTAAAGAATCTTAGTTGTTTAAACACCGTTTTGATAATTAATTGGTTATGTTCTTGTGAAATTTCACCTAAATGGAAACTCAGTGTTTATGTCCTTTTGAAGGATTGAGGTAATGGGAAATGGTAATAAATAAAATCTACTATTATTTATCTGTCTATGAAATATTTCCCCCATCATTCTGTCAAAACAAGCCTTTAAAAGTAGTTGAGGTGTCCTGCAATACACAGTATGACGGTATAAAACACAAAGTTGAATGCCCTATAATTAATCAAGGATACTACAAAAAGTGGTGACTATGAACAACATATACAACAACAGAAATTTATCCTGGAAGCTAAAAGTTTATAAAGGTGATGTTAGCGAATTATGTTTAGGAAAGGAATTGTATCATTGTGCTGCCTCAACAAAAAAGGCACTGTATGACACAGCCACCCTTCTATTCTAACCTCTTAAGCTAGGATACCTAGAGAAGGGAAACTGAAGACATTTTTAATTTATGAACAAGTGCAATAAGGGCGAAGCCTTCATGAATAAGCCCTGATGGCGCAGTGGTTAAATGCCAGTACTGCAGCCACAAGGTTGTGAGTTCAATCCTGCCGGGCTCCAGGTTGACTCAGCCTTCCATCCTTTCGCAGGTCAGTAAAATGAGTACCCAGCTTGTTGGGGGAATTAGCTAACACACTGTAAACTGCTTAGAGACCACTTAGCTGATAAGCAGTATAGCAACACACATGCTATTGCTAAGATATGTTACCTCCATATCTGAATGGTGATACAATTGTAACAGTGCCCAGAAACAAATTGGAAGCTGATGTAGAGCTTTTGATTACTCAGATAATTTGGGAACTCTGTGGCCACCTCCTGGTTGCCCTATTCAACATGAGCTGCGGTTTCTGAACACTTTCCAAATGCGATTTGTTGTACAAGCCATAGACTACATGACAATATCACCTGTAGACAGATTAGGACATAACTGTCACAGAAACCCTAACTGAGGAAAGGCGCTTCATGTTATGGAAGCTGCTTGTGAAATCAACAGCAAACTGGCCTTCAGTGAACTGAAGATTTATGCTTCAATCTTGTTTTTACTTTTATAGGATAAGGCCCATTGAATTCAATGGGACTTACCTTTGAATAAATGTGTACAGGACTGTGTGGTTAATTGATCAATCCACAGTTTAAAATCAATTAAAGTTTGTGGGTGTGTAATAAATGCAATCCCAGTCACATATTCTTACAACTTTGGTGTATATTTCTTTTATTCAGTAGGACAATAAATCAGTGTTCCTCTTTTTCCTATAATAGTGACTCTGTATTCAGTAGCACAAGTTAAATCTCTTCTGTTTCTCAATTCCTTTGAGGAAACAAAATGCCTTTTTTTTTTTTTGCTTAAACTTTCCTTGGAGTGTGGACTCTTGTTAATTTTTCTGCTGCAACTGTCACCTTGTTTAAACATGGTTTTCATTCTCTAGGCCATGAAAAGACAGGACTTAATTGTGTTATCCATTATTTATACACTTGTAGACAGAAGAACTGCAAGACTGGAGAAACTGGAAGACTAGAGAATGAAGTATGCTGTTCACTCTATCTTCGTTTGTTTATCTATCTGTTGTTGCATTTTTTGCAATACAATCTGATAAGATTTGGAATGATGAGGTTTGGAATGGCAATGAAGCAGAAAGGTAGAAGAAGAGCTTGGCAAAGTTACTTTGTTGGACTATAACTCCCAGAATCCTTTTGCCAGCTTATCCATTGATGTTGTGGTCCAAAAAAAAAGTAATCTCTGCAAGTTGTTGCTGGAAGATTGTTACCCTGTGACTTGGGGGTCCCGGGAGGGGCGCCCAAATAACCAAAACAAACACAATAAGATGGGGAAATTAGCTGGAGCACTCTCTTGGCTAACGAGAGGCAGGGTAACTTAGTGGGGATTTTTACCCAAAGTATACAGGGTCAGGTCAGTGAGCAGTCAGACAGTTCAGACTAACAACAATATTTATTAAATAGTTATTAGGAAAAACACAGCCTCACTACTAGATAAGGAATGGAAAAGAGAGTTTGGGGGAATGGGTGATACGCCACCTATCTCGCAGTCCTGGAGAAGTCCAATTGAAAAAAAGGAAACTCAGCACAGCGGCCGAGGGGAATTCGCTGAACAGAGCGGCAGCAAGGCTGGATAGAAGTCCGAAGTGATCCGAGGAAGCTTGGGGTTTTTATTAGGGGAAGGCATGACCGTGGGCTAGTCTGGTCTTGGGCGAAAACAATGAGTTTTGGTCTGGAGAAAATGTCTCCGAAAGGTCAGAATTTACATGATTGAGTTATGGTCCAAACTGACAATAGTATGGCCAGTATGTAGATGTGGCTAGCTTGGCAGTTAAGCACTTAGCTCGTCAGGGTGCCCTCTCAGGGCGGAGGTCTCTTTGTTTTAATGTGCATCTATAATGGAGGTGTTTGTTTCGGGAGGTCCCCTAAAGCAGATCTGGCAGTTTCTGGCTTGCCTTGGTATAAACAAATGTGACTCAGCAGATAATAGCCATGCCTAGATTCGCACTTGTTCGGTGGCCTCACAAACACTTGGCTGGTGGCAGAACAGGGCCGAATTATGATATCAAAATGATATCTAAAGGTTACCAAAGGCCAGGCCAGTTCACGGTGGTAACAAGATAACACATAAGTATGACATGGATGTTTTAAACATATCCAATGGTAGTTGTATTGGTCATGGAGCAAAATACAACAACATCCAAAATCTACAAAACAGCAATACTTTTTTGGATGGGGGGAATGAAAAAGCTCAAAATATATTGGCAAGGTTGTTGTGGGTTTTCCGGGCTTTGAGGCATGTTTTATTAGTATTTTCTCCTGATGTTTCACCTGCATTTGTGGCTGGCATCTTCAGAGGAGCCTCTAAAGATGCCAGCCACAGGTGCAGGCGAAATGTTAGGAGAAAATACTAATAGACACGGCCTCAAAGCCTGGAAAACCCACAGCAACCTATGAATTCCGGCCATTAAAGCCTTCAACTTTACATATATCAGGCAAGCTTTTGAAGCTCCATTGCCTTCTTCATCAGGCCAAAGATGTTAAAAAATCATATAGAAGAGGAAAAGTGAGGATGTTAAGAGTCATAGGCCTACATTTTATATCAGATAGTCTTTCTGTTGTAGTTAAGTTGGTCTGGAAGCACCCCCAAAAAGGTATTGCTGTTTTGTGGATTTTGGATTTTGTTGTATTTCACCGCATGGCCAATATGGCTAACCCAAATATGTTTCCTGGATTTGAAGATATCAAATATAGACCATTTCCTCACTAGACTGTTATAGTGCTATTATTCCACTTCAACATCCTATGGAATCCTGAGGTTTGCAGTTTAGGCAGGGGCCTTTAAGGATTTCCACACTAGACTGTTATAGCGCTATTATTCCACTTTAAATATCCTATGGAAACCTGGGGTTTCCAGTTAGGGAGGGGCCTCTGCTTGAAAACCTCCAAAGAAGGAGACTCTACCACATTCCAAGACAGCATATTCCACTGCCAAACAGCTCTGATTGTCAGTTATTTCTTCTTGAGGTTTAGGTGGAATCCTGTCAGTGATGTTCTCTGTGTGTTCTGTCCTCTCTGCCCTATCCAAGGAATCCTCATCCTCCCTAATAATCCAAAGATTAGAAACACTGGCCTCAGTCTGCCAAGCCTTCTCCTCTAACAGGCCACCAGCTTGCACTAGCTGCAGGTGTACACAACCATGTCTTCTGGCAAGAAAAGAAACATGTCACAGCTATTGCAGGCTCCCTCACCATCCATATTCAACAATTTAAACAAACTATCAACCAAGCAATCCAGAAACCAACCAAACAAGTAAGGAACTCTTGTTCATCTTGTGTAGTACAAGTAAAAGTGTGCACGCTGAAGGCCGCTGTGAACAGTTATAGAGCTAGTGGCTGTCAGCAAGTCAGTTAGTCCACCAAAGCCTCTCCCCCTCAGACCATGTGCTCAGGGAGAGCACACGACCACAAACACACTCACACAAGCCTGTAAAAACAGCCAGTCAAGGATGTCCTCTCAGACACAACTCACCTTCCACTCTGTCCTCTGGAAATTTAGTAACTGACTTGCTGTTCTTGGTTCAATAACATAGCATATCCAGAAACCTGGATTTTCGTCTCTTTGTCTACTGGTCAAGTGACAATCTTTCTTAAGCCCAAGGCTTGGGCCATTTCTCAGAGGGTAACAACAAACAGGTTAGGCGATGGGCTTTAAGCGGGCTTGAGATCTGCTTGGCAGTCTGTCCATGCTGCATATTGGAGGAGCCTTCTAAAACTTTTCTTAACAGAAGAAGGCAAGATTTGCCCCCAGAGTGCAGGGAAGGATCTTTCCTTCTAAAGCTTTTCACATTTCAGTAATAGGGAATGAGAAGGACCCTATTTTCCACTTCAGAAACTGGCTCCCAGACTTGGGACTTGACTTGAGACTTGACTTGAAAATATCTTGCAAGGGCTTGAGACTCAACTTGAGGCTTGAAGTTAGAGACTTGACTTGAGACTTGAGACTTGGAGTAAAAGACTTAAATATGTCAATAGTGTCATGGTGTATTGCACCTAACATCATCAATGCTGGCTTTTCCTTCATCGGAGGCCAGCAAAATCAGGCTCTCCTCATAGAACCTTGTGGGTCTAGATCTGTATTTCAAATGTACCAGTACACAGACATCTTGAGAAAGTCAGTGTTCTCTGCTTAAGAAAGGGGCTTGTGGCCTCACAAAGAACAGAAACAACCTGGATCCTAAGAGCAGCTACTTTACTGGTGCTAATGGAATTTAAATTTTACTGCCCTTTCTCTCTGTCCCCCCATAGCCAAAAATGGGGAGTGGCCTCTGCCTGGACTGAGATCCCTCTAGGTCAGTGGTTCTCAACCGATGGGTCCCCAGATGTTCATGGACTTCAGCTCCCAGAAGCCCTGAGCATTGACCATAGTGGCTGGGGCTTCTGGGAGCTGAAGTCCATGAACATCTGGGGACCCACAGGTTGAGAACCACTGCTCTAGGTCAACTTAACTGCCACAGAAACATCATCTGATACAAAATGTAGGCCTGTGACTCTAACTTCATCACTTGTGTGATTTTTAATATCTTTTTCCTGATGAAGAAACCAGTGGAGCTTTGAAAGCTTGCATGATACATTTTCTGTTTTTTAAGTTGCTTCTCCTCCACAAAGGTGTCACTGTTTGATGGATTTTGTTGTATTTTTAGTTTGACCTTAAAGTTATTGTTGTCTGATGTGATAGCATCGATGATATTTAGAGGTGGTAGCTGGAATCCTTTTGATTCGTCAACTGAAGGAGAGCTACTGAAGCAATTGTTGAATGCTGAGTTATATGATTCAATGGTTCTACTCTAGTTAGGACTAATCATAGGATTTAGGACCATAAGCTGGTGGTAAAGCACATATTTTCCATGCATAAGTTCAGTCTTTGATATCCCATTGATTCCGTCAGAAGCCTTGGATGACAGTTGCTGCTGTGGAATGTTTGGCCCTTCAGATGTTGTTGGACTGCAACTTGTATCAGCTGCAGCCAGCATGGTTTATGGTAAAAGCAGACAAGAGTTGCTGCAAAGACTTACTCTCTCCATTCCTAGTTCAGACAGTACAGACCTATGTGTACCAATTAGTGACTGGTGCTAGAATTTTAACTGCAATACAGGTAAAAGGAACTATTCAGGTAATGAGCCAAGTGTAGGAGGTCAGGCTTGTATTGACTGTGGCCAAACCAAAGCCTTGAAAATTGCCTCCAAATAATCCTTTTCCTGCTTTACTCATAGAATCATAGAGCTGGAAGAGACCACAAGGGCCATCTAGCCCAACCCCATTCTGTCATGGAGGAATACACAATCAAAGCACTCCCAACAGATGGCCATCCAGCCTCTGTTTAAAAACCTCCAGAGAAGAAGACTTCACCATACTCCAAGGCAGCATATTCCACTGTCAAACTGCTCTTATCATCTTGCTAATGTTTAGGTAGAACTTCTGTTCCTGATGTTTGAAGTCATTGCTCTGTATTCCAGTCTCTGGAATAGAAGAAAACAGGCTTGTTCCATCCTCCATATGACATCCCTTCAAATATTCAAATATAGCTATAACGTCAACTCTTAATCTTCTGTTCACCAGACTAAACATACCTAGCTCCCTAAGCCGCTCCTCATAAGGCCTGGTTTCCAGATCTTTTACCAGTTTGGTTACCCTTCTCTGGGTATGTTCCAGCTTGTTAATATCTTTCTTGAACTGTGGTGCCTAGAACTGGACACAGGATTCCAAGTGGGATCTGACCAAAGCATACATTTTAGACAACTGTCATTGACATATATATTGTACCCAGATATACGCATATTTGTATCTATCTTTCCCTAGCTTTCACATTTCCATGTGTCAAATTTCTTTAATTTTGTTTACAGTTTTTGAACTCAGTGCTGCATCAGAAAATTCAGTTAAATAAGAATGTCGAAGGACAATTTTTATTCTCATCCATATGTTAGTCCAGAAAGTGTTAACTTACTTAAAACTGCATCCCTAGCTTTGAAAAACAGGCACCTATAGTCCATGGTAGTTTATTTGGCTGGTGGCTTCCATGTTAGTGGGACACTTGACCTTTTCTGGATTTTAAGCCTTTAAAATCCTTTCAAAGAGCTGTCCAAGGTGCTGACAATGTCCTCAAAATGCTCAAAGGACAGTGCACCCTTGGAAGTTTCTACGCACCCACCTCACAGCAGAGGTGAGAAGGCCTCCTCTCAGAGATGCCTTAGGTGTGGCAGAAGTTACATTTGTTGGCTCTGTCTAGTTCTGTAGTGGTATGAAAACTGGCTCAGAATTTTGGCTGGCTCTTGTAAGTTTGGACTAAAACCCAGAATGGATATACAACACTACTGCTATGGAAGCCACCAACTGCTACTGACTTAGCTAGGTCTCAGTCACAGATTACAAAACTGCCATTTAAATCCAGGCCTTTAATTTCTTCAAAGGGAAAGAGATAGTGAGCAAACTCATTCTGCGAAGGCTATATCTATCTTGCATTGGATTCAGCCACAAGTCAGCACCTGCTTATTACACTGGGAAAGAGCCATGCCATTGCAGCCAAAGAAGCTCCCCCCTCTTTCTTAAGCACATTCAGATGCTTATTTGTGGTCTTGCCTACTGGCAGGTTTCTGCCTACATGGCCCAGTCACTGTAGTGTTGCTATTGTTTTCTTTCCATTTAATCTTTCCAGCTCGCCATGATCTACTCAGCATGATGAACTACCTCCCTGTTGTTTTTCTGTGCTGACTCCAGTGTATCCATAGAACACAGCAGAAGCATCCTTGCTGAAAAGCAGCCAATTCCACCCTCTTTCCCTGCGTGCGGAACAGCTGCCAGGTATTCCAGCCACACAACTCCATGCCAGTCAAGCATACATTACATAGCCTCATTTTGCAATGAATTGGTGGGATAGCTTAGCCAAATAGTGTGGCATTTTTCCTCCCACCCTGTATGTTATTAAGAGATGGGAAACAACTTTAGGGAGGGAAAGACACTTTTTTAAAATAAGCGTTAAACCAAAAATAGGTAGGATGATCCTGTTAAGCTTTATCTGGAATTAAGTCCTACCAATTTAAATGAGACTTATGTATTTATACATTTATTGAATGTATACCCCACTTTTCTCTTAGGGTGGATCCAAGTTAGCTTAAAGAAATTTAAAACAATAGCAGGTTAAAGTCTTTTCTAAAATAACAGTAGTATTAAAAAGCCATGGCTAAATACATTTAAAACATAATTATTAGTAAAAGATTTTTTTAAAAAAAAGAAATACAGCACATCTTTTCACATTACTACATAAATTACATTTCAGAGACTTGCCTAAATAAAAATGTTTTCACCTGCTGGTGGAAAGAGAACTGGGAGGGGTTCAACTTGACCTCTCATGGAAGAGAGGGAGTAGCCACCTTCCATGTCCTTACCAATCATTCTTGAGAACGTGATGGGACCAAGAGAAAGCCCGCCCCTGAAGATCTTAAAACTCAAGCTGGCTTGTATAGGGAGATAATGGTCTTTCACATAGTCTGGACCCAAGTTGTGTGGGGCTTTAAAGTCAAAACCAACGCTGTGAATTCTGTCTGGAAAAAAGCTAATGGCCAGTTAAGTTGTTTCAACAAGGGACTTACATGATCCCTGTATCCATTCATGGTCAAGAACCTGGCAACAACATTTTGGAGCTGGTGAAATTTTTTGAACAGTTTCTAATTGTAGCCTCCATACAGAGCATCTTACAGTAGCCCAAATGGGATGTAATCAAGGCACATCTCACCATAGTCAGATCTGATTTTCAAGGAATGGGTGCAGCTGGCACACTAGACTTGCTCCTCCTCATGTCTTCACAGGATAGCAGCCTTAAACTATCTTCAACCTCTTCCTCTCTCTGCTCTCATCCTTTCCCTCAAAAGGGCCTGTGGCCTTGGCCCTGGTTTGGGATAGGTGCCAATATCCGTTGGTATCTAATGCAGATTCCCCCATGGAAACGGACATTTTTGTCCAACACAGATTGGCCATATTCAGTTCAAGGTTGTGGAAGTGTTGTTGTGCAAGTCTACACTGATGAGCATTGTGTGCTAATATGCACTGATGAACATTGCACATGAGGATGTAGATGTGCATGCACATTTTGCATTGCAATTCATTAACAAGATGTGGCGTAACTCTGGCGGTATGAAGCTCCCATCCTCATCAAAAGCCCATCTGTTGAGGAGGTAGGAGAGAGCATTCTCAGTGGCTTCTCCCACCGTGTGAAATTCTGTTCCATGGGAGGCTAGGCTCCCCCTCTCTCTGGTCTCCTTGTGCTGGCAGTTGAGGACCATTTTGTTCAAGCAGGCTCTTAATAAGTAACTTCTTTCAGAGAGTCTTTTAAAACCAATTTCTTTTAAGTTGAAAAATAAAGAAAATAGGGAAAAGTCTATCTCACCACTTAATGCTATTTTTATATAACATTTCTTTATTGGTTTCCAATGTAATCAAAGAGACACACAGCGACAAATAAATGCAATAAATGCAATGGTAGAATACAGACAAAAACCATATGCAATATAGATAAAAACCATAAGAAAAATAAGAGGCAATAACAATAAACTATGTTGCTATCTACATAAAAGGAAACAGAACAATTAACATAAATTGCAGAAGACTTCCCCCTCTGACTGGACACAGATTGAGCATATTAGCTCTTTTATTATTTCCCCTTTTTTCATATCAATTATGGTTCTTAACTCTTTGTCAAAGTTTCTTCCTGTTAATAATGTGTCAGATTATTCTTCTTTACACAATGGCTACTATGTTACCCCCTTATTAAATAAAGACTAATCATAAGATCCCAGACTTAATACTATTTTAAACTGTAAAGATGTATACTTTCACTACCCATGTCTAAGATTTTAGCTATACTATCAGTTAATATGCTTTATCTCTATTTCTTTTTAAATGGTAATTCTGTAAGAACATCCCAAAATTGTTTAGCAAAATTATTCCTCTCCCCAATTTCTTCTGTATTCAGACATCAGACCCTCTTTTAACAAAACAGGTTATCCATTTCTAATAAATCCAGGAGCTTGACCATCCAGTCTTCTTGCGTTGAAATCTCTATATCCTTCCACTTCTTCTCAAACAGGAGTCTCACCATAGCAGTCATAATACTGCAAAAGCCTCTGATCACAAAAGTCCATTTCATCATCAGTCATGTTTAGTAAGCACAACTCTGGCACATGTCCATTTCAGTGTAAAAAAGATACTCAGGTATCTTTATGAAGATAAAGATTATGAAGGGAGTTTTTTTTTTTTAAAAAAAAAAAGTCTTCAGGAGCTCCCATAATTAGGAGAAGCAAGAGAATTAATGGACAAAGGAAGTAGCTTGATAAGCCAAATTCCAAGGCCTCATCTAACATGCCTTATTTTTTCTCACCAGTAAAAGCTAACCAAGGACAACAATAATTGCAAATTATTTCAACTTGACAGTTACTCGTCAAGGTTAAATCAGCTGAGCTAATGAAATTTAATCTGAAAAGCAAAAGCGGCTGATTTAAATTGTAGTCCCCTTGTGTTGGAGTTAAGTCATTGCGGAACAGAGAACCATAATTGTGAAAATGGTTTTCATTTTTCTTTGTAACTGAAGTTGCATCTTCTTTCTGGGAGCTGCCATTTGTTTCAATTTATTTTTTCCCCTCATCCCTGATCTGACATAGTCACTCTCCAGTCTCTCAGGATATACCAAGAGCAGATGGCATTCAGTAGAGATTCCTGGAATAAAAAATAAAGAACGAAAGTGGGAGGATGAAACACTGGAGATCTTTTTGAATTACTTATTATGAAATCAGAGCTCAGAAAGAAACTAGAGGAGAACTTGGGATAATTAGAAAAATGAAATGCTATCATTAAAGCCGACACAACGCAGGGATTTCTGAGTTTTAAATATTAACTTTATTTCAAGCCAGCACAAACTTTATTAAGAGGTCAAAGTGGCATACTGTTGAATCATTTTTTTTTCAACAAGAGAAAATCTATGCTTTGCCTATTAATTGAGTTATCCCAGTTCATGTTTGGGTATATCTGGTAATAATACTGAAGGCTCTAAAATTCTATTTGTATGATACTATTTGTGGTTGTACCTATTCCAGTGAAAGGAAGACATGAAATGAAGGAAGAAGTATTGCAACAGATGAAAAGAGGCCAAGGGTGCTACAATGATAAAGAGGGAAGGGGAAACATCAGCAAAACTACACAATTACAACACTGTGATTCTTCTTGAACTGTCCTAGTTCCATTCCCAGGACCCAGACCTAGAACAAGTTAAGGAGGTAACAAATTTCATCTCCTCATTCAGGGTGGAGAAAGTGTATTTTTGAATCAAACCCAGCTCCCAACTGCTTTGTTCATGCAGAACCCCAAACCCCTAACTCCTCAATTCAAAATTGGGGAAAATGACTAAGAATATTAAAAGAAAAGAACTGGCAGAAGTAATTTCAGAACCACTCACGATAATCTTCGAGAACTCTTGGAGAAAAGGAGAAGTCTCAACAGACTGGAGGAGGGCAAATGTCATCCCCATCTTCAACAAGGGGAAAAAAGAGGACCCAAATAATTAATGACCAATCAGTCTGATATCAATACCAGGAAAGATCCTAGAGCAGATCATTAAACAGTAAGTTTGTAATTACTTGGAAAGCAATGCTGTAATCCCTAAAAATCTACATGGATTTCTCAGAAATAAGTCGTGCCAGACTAATCTGATCTCTTTTTACGATAGAGTTACAAGCTTGATAGATGAAGGGAATGCTGTGGATGTAGCATAGCTTTATTTCAGCAAGGCCTTTGACAAAGTTCCACATGACATTCTTGCAGAGAAACTAGTAAAATGTGGGCTGAACAGGGCTACTGTTAGGTGGATTTGTAATTGGTTGACCAACCAAACCCAAAGGGTGCTCATCAATGGCTGCTTTTAATCCTGGAGATTAGTGACTAGTGGGGTGCCACAGGGTTCTTTTCTGGGCCCAGTGTTATTCAACATCTTCATCAATGACTTGGATGACAGAGTAGAGAGAATGCTGATCAAATTTGCAGATGACACCAAATTGGAACGGGTTGCTAATACTCCAGAGGACTAGGATCAAAATTGAAAATGACCTTGACAGATTGGAGAGTTGGGCCAAGGCTAACCAAATGAATTTCGACACAGAGAAATGTAAGGTCCTATACAGGCAGAAAAAATGGAATGCACAAATATAGGCTGAGGGACACATGGCTGGATAACAGTACATGTGAAAGGGATCTAGGAGTCTTGGTAGATCACAAGCTGAACATGAGTCAGCAGTGTGATGTGGCAGCCAAGAAAGCCAGTGCGATTCTTGGTGGCATCAATAGGAGTATGGTGTCTAGATCAAGGGAGGTAATGGTACCACTCTATTCTGCTTTGGTTAGACCTCATTTGGAATACTGTGTCCATTTCTGGGCATCTCAATTCAAGAAGGATATCGACAAGCTGGAGCGTGTCCAGAAGAGTGCGACCAAAATGGTGAAGAATCTGAAAGCTATGCCCTATGAGGAGCATTTTAGGGATCTGGGTATGTTTAGTCTGTAGAAAAGAAGGTTAAGAGGGGACATGATAGTCATGTTTAAATATTTGAAGGGATGCCATGTAGAGGAGGAAGTGGGCTTGTTTTCTGCTGCTCCAGAGACCAGGACAAGGAGCAATGGATTCAAGCTGCAGGAAAGGAGATTCCACCTGAACCTCAGGAAGAACTTCCTGATAGTCAGCGCTGTCTGGCAGTGGAATCTGCTGCCTCAGAATGTGGTGGAATCTCCCTTGGAGGTTTTTAAGCAAAGGCTGGATGGCCGTCTGTTGGGAATGCTTTGATGTGTGTTACTGCATGGCAGGGGGTTGGACTGGATGACCCATGTGGTCTCTTCCAACTCTATGATTCTATGATCTTATGACCAAAATTTGCTAACAATATCCCAGTCCCAAAATTAACAAACTGAGATATTACAACCAGAAGTCACCTCCGCTTGCAATTTTCAGCCAAGAAAGGGATGTTGTCTATAGGAATGAATGTTGCACCCCCAAAACAGTTGCTCCCACCCATCTCCTGATTGTCTTAAAGGCCAGTGTTTGCTTCTGTGGAAATGCAAGGCATAGCTATTGAAAAAGGGCCTTTGAGAGCTGGAAGGATGATTAAAACTTCATAGGGCTGCCTTGACCAAATGCAACGATAAGAAAGTTAACAGAGAAAGCTTAACGTTATTAGCTAATTGTCCATAAGCTTTTAAAAATTGATTCAGTTGTATTTACATTAGAAGGGGGAAGGAATTATAAACTATTAAGTTTATATTAAATTGTCCTTTAATTTTACATTGAATGCCTCTACTAAAGCCTTAGCATCAGGAAGGTGAAAAACACTATCTATTATTTTTCTCCCCTCTGCTGTCAGTTTAGAGCTAGAAAGAAGGGGAAATGACCACATTAATTTTTGAAAACCCCATTGTTCATCCACCTAAAAAAAAAATTCCTTCTCTTGCTTTCCTTTTCTCTTTCCTTTAGACTCTGAAATTCTCAGTCACGACTCTCTGTTTAGTTTACTGATTGTCAGGCAGATCCCTGCAAAAGTAAGAGGGTAACAGCCAGCTGTATTACTTCTTTCCATCTCAGTCCAAGGAAACTGTTATGGTCTTAAACCAGTGCTTCTCATCACTGATGGACAAGGCAAAATAAATAAAACTTAACCTAGACAAGACAGCAGCGCTTCTGGTCAGTTGAAAGACAGGTCAGGGAATAGGAATTCAGCCTATGCTGGACTCAAGTCATGCAGCTTGGGCTATTTCCGCATGAGAGTGTTATAGCAGTATTATTCCACTTTCAACGTCCTTTGGAATCATGGGGCCTCAGGCCCCTCCCTAAACTGCAAACTCCACGATTCCATAGGATGTTGAAAGTGGGACAATACCGCTATAACACTCTCGTGTGGAAATAGCCTTGGTTGAACTATTGAATTCAATCCTAAACCTGGAAGCTCAGGTCTTATCAGCAGCTAGGCTGCATTTGCACAGTTAAAGCTTATGTTCCAGCTGCTCCAATTCCTTGAGATGTCAGACCTGGCCACAGCAACACATGCCTTAGTTACATCCCCGTTGGATTACCGTAGTGCACTGCATGTGGGCCTTGCTTTGAAAAGTGTTTGGAAGTGTCAGCTGCTCCAAGGAATTCTAGCCAGATTGTTAACTGGGGCTGGCTACAGGGACACACAACTCCCTTGCTTCAGCAGTTCCACTGGCTTTCCATGTGTTTTGAGACAAAATCCAAGCTGTTGGTGATGACCTGTAAAGCCCTATATGGTGCGGTCCATGATATTTTAAGACCCATATTCTCCTGTGCAAACCTGCCCATGTTTTGAGATCTTCTGGGAAGATCTTTCCTAACACCCTCACAGGTACATCTGGTGAGAACACATGGGAGAAGGTTTTCTCAGTGGCTGCTCACAGGCTCTGGAGCACCCTTCCCAGAGAGGTTTAACTGATGGCCTCTGTGCTGTCTTTCTGCAAAAAGGCAAAATCCTTTTTATTCTGGCAGGCCTTTCAGAATGGCCATTGTTGTCTTTATATGTTTTAACTGGTCTCAATTTTATGATGATTTAATTGTGTTCTAACTTTTGTGTCCCGAGAATTACTAACTATGATTGTTTTAACTGTTGTAAGCCACCATGAAGTCCAAACTGGGTAAAAGGTTGCCTATAAGAACAAAAGTAGTAGCTGTAGTAATTTTGAAGGTAAGAGATTCAGAATTCTGGCTGTTTCCGCACTACTCTGTTATAGTGCTATTATTCCACTTTCAACATCCTGTGGAATTCTGGAGTTTGCAGTTTATTGAGACCTAAGAGCTCTTTGGCTGAGAATTCTAAATGCCCCTCCCTAAACTGCAAATCCCAGGATTCCATAAGGTGTTGAAAGTGGAATGACAGCACTATAACAGTGTAGTGCGGAAATAGACTCAGTTTCCCTTACCTTCCAACATTTCATAGATGAAGACTGGGACACATGAAGCCAAGCAACTCCAGAAGGTGGTCAAGATGGCAAATTAGTAATGATGAAGAACAGACAAGCTATAAAAACTGCAGCAATTTGCCTACTTTAGCCTACTAGGAAGGACATGATTCAGTCTCTTTCTCTTCCCTCTCCCTTACTGAATTAATTGACTGTGAACTACTTTTGCACTTTAAACTTAGTTTGTAACAGTTGAGGCAATCTGAGGGCAAAGGGAGAAGGTGGGAGAAGGAGAAAGAAACTTAGACAATTCAGAAGCAGATGAAAAAGTGGGATGACATAGAATTAAGCTGGACTGTCTCTGCCAGGTTGGGAGAGTTGAAAGGTATGGCTTCCTGAGTCAGAGGAGGTAGCTTATAGTGTCCATTGTAGAATACAGAAGGAATATCTAGATGCAAACAAGAGCACTACCTTCCAAGCTCCCCTTATTGCTTTTTGGTTTAAAATCCTTTAACCTAGGAATTAATTAAACAACTGTGCTCTAAACAGGAACATAAACTATCACATGTAGAAACATAAAGCAAATGGCTTAGATCTTGTGGCCTGAACACTGTAATTCCCCAAGCCTAGGAGACTAACAAAAGCAAGAAGTAGTTTTGCAAAGAGAACTAGGCTTTGATAAAGAACCACCTGGGAAATGTAAAACTTGTTGACTTTTTAGCACTGCCTCTAATTTAATTAATTCATAACTTAATTAATAACGTAAATCTGGAATTAAGTAAAAGCTGAAATTCCAACTTAAGACAGTCAATGAAGTTTTAAAAATAAATTGAATTAAGCTGCTGCCTTAACCAGAAAAGTCCCCTCTCCATTGAAACCTTAATTGATTTTAACTAGTTATTTCCTGTCTCTGAGTGTATAATGACATGACTACATGACATGTCAGAGAAATGCAGAGAAATGCAGAAATGCAAATTCCTTTGGTCTTAGCACAGCTCCAAGAGATGCTACAACATACTTTTCTCCAGTTAGCTCCATAGCACAACCCCCAGAGAGGCCTGAGATGACTAATTCAAGTCTTGTCCTATGGATTGCATTTGTAATCAGCTTTAGTGCCCACCACTGATGTAACTGTGGCAGCACAGGCTATGACAGCAGCAGACAAATGTCTGTGAAGCCATGAAGGAATTAAAACTACAGGAAACTGGTATTTCTTTCACCTTTCCTTACTGCCACTCCCCTTCCCTGGAAGAAGTACAGAGGTGAGTGCATCAACAAGGTTCCAGTTGAGGTATAAATCTAAAGCTAAGAGGTACGTCTAAGCTAAGTTTACCCTGTCAGTTAACAAACCAGAAGACAGGATCACGATTAATGGTGACTTATCAAATGGGGCCTAAACACAATGAATTTCAGCAGGGATGAGCATGTGGGTAGGGAAAAAAATCAGATGAATAAACATCAGACAGGCAGTACTTGGCTTGAGAGCAGAGCATGTGAGAAGCAGTTGTTGTTGTTTGTTGTTGTTGTGTGCCTTCAAGTTATTTTTTGACTCATGGTGACCCTAAGGCAAAGCTATCATGGTTTTCTGGGGCTGAGAGTATATGACACACCCAAGGTCACCCACTGCGTTTCCATGGCCAAGCAGAGAATGAACCCTAGTCTCCAGGATCATAGTCTAATGTCCAAAGCACTGCATCATGCTGGTTCTCTAAAAAGATTTTAGCCATCCTTGTAGACCACAACCTTAACATGAATCAAAGGTATTATGAGCTCAGAATTAGGAGGCCTGTGAGAGGAGGGCAACTTACTAAGATCTTTCCACCAATGTTTATGGGGTCTCCACAGGGAAGAACCAGGCAGAGATTACAAAGGGAAACTGAAATGTGTTCTTTTGAGGGAAATTCAGTCACACACACAAGATCCAAACAGTCAAGCATTCATAGAAACCTAACCAAAGGAAAAGGGAGGAACATTTAAACTAGTGAGATTTCTGGGTAAAAAGGGCAATATTTACCAATCCAGGAAAGTAGTGAAGAGGCAGCAATGTGGCTTAGACTTGCATCTAAGGACAGTACGATTGGAAATCAGAGTGACAGAGTGACATTCAGCAGCCAATGTACTGCAGGCTAGCTGATCAAAACTGGGGGGTTTTATACACAATGTCTTCCTGGGGTGCATGAGTGCAAGTGGCTCTTTGGCTGAGTAAACAATGGAGTTTGCAGAGTAGACAGTAAGGTCTGGAATAAGGTAATGTTTTAATGTTAGGTGACAAAAGGGCTAATGGTTGTTTGATAGCTGAATGTTTGTAGATGGGTTGAGGATAATGAAATAGATTGTATGATGAAGGGAATAGGAATTGAGACAAGCAGCGGTCTGGTGGGAATCTCCCAGTCACGATTGTTTAAGAAAGCACAGTCATTAATGCTAATAGCAGCCTCTTATCTCTGGAGATTCCTGGCGATTGCCTGACTATGACCTCACCATGCCAAGGAGGTATTTTTCTGGCCTAATATCACAACACATGTGTTCAGCCAGCTTTCCCCTTAGCTAGCCTGATTATACAGCCATAGCAGTGTATAATTTATATTTTATATATTGATATAAAATATATCAATTTCAATGTATGCCAATTAAACCAAATCAAAGCATGGGGGTATACAGCTGCTAACACTGCATCACACCACTGACTCAGATGAACCGTTTAAGGAGCTGTGTATGTTTGGGCTGGAGAAAAGAAGATTGGGAGGTGATCTGATAGATGTTTTTAGACAGCTGAAAGACTGTCATGTAGATGATAGCTTGCTTTCTGCTGCTTCCATTAGAGGCAGGACCTGAATCAACGGATCTGAATTAAATCAATGAATCTGAATTTTAGTTACCATTCTTGATCATTTGCATATTATTGTTAGTGCATAGTTTTGCACTACTGAGCACTTCAGTCCTCCCTCCACATTTGTGGGTTTGACCTTCAGAAATGTGAGTATTCACAAGGTGTGTGCATGCTTTCCCTCCATTCTCCTCTTACCATTCCCTTGTGTTTTGCAGGGTGCAAAGAAGGAAGGAAAATGCCTGGACAAAAAGGAAGGGAGTGCAGGGGCGGGGGCAGAGATATGTGTGTGCCTTCTTTCTTAGGAGCTCCCCCTGCCATTCCCTTGCCTCTGACCCTGGCTCTGAGAACTCATGCCAAGGCAAAAGGCAAGTGAATGGGAGGGAAAGCTCACGTACACCTTCCTTCTCCTTGCTAGATCTCCCCCTTCCAATTCCCTTGCCTCTGGCTCCAGAACACAAAGGAAGAGGGAATGGTGGTGAGGAGCCCCAGAAGAATGGAAGAGGGATCTTTGGAGGGGTAGTTATTTGTGGGTTTTCCACTGTTGTGAGGGTTCTGCACCCCAAACCCTTGTGAAGATGGAGGGGCCACTGTATTGGGGCTGGAAAAGCAAAGAATCAAGCAAAGGTTGAGGGTCCTGGGGGGCTGCATGGCCACAAGCAATGGTAGGGATGGTGTATATACTTTGTTCCTAAACACACACATGTTCTCTCATATACACATTCTTGGAGTCATTTCACACTATATAATTCGTGCACTATGGCCATTTCTGCTCTACACTGTTATAGTGCTATTATTCCATTTTCAGCATCCTATGGAATTCTGGGATTTGTATTTTACTGTGGCCCAAGAGCTCTCTGGCTGAGAATTCTAAGTGCCCCTCCCTAAACTGCAAACCCCAGGATTCCCTAGGAGATTGAAAGTGGAATAATAGCACTATAACAGTGTAGTGCAGAAATGGTGTAAGTTACCACTTTAACTGCCATGGCCACATCCTGTGGGATTTGGGGGCTGGTAGTTTAATGGGGCATTAGAGCTTTTGGGGTGAGAATTCTTTTTTTTTTAAAAAAAAAAAACCTCCCTAAACTGCCAATCTCTGGATTCCGTAGGAAGGAAACATGAAAGTGGTTATGGGTTTTTCATGGCTTTTCATAGAATCACAGGCCCTTTCCTCCCTGGGGGGACGGGGCAGCACACGCAGGGGCAGAGCTTACCTGCGAGTGGACTGCTCCATCCCTGCGGGGAGTGTAGATCCACCGTTCTAAATACCGCCGAATTTTGGCAGTGCTCAGCAGCATTCGGCAGTGCTCGGCGGTGCCCAAAATGGTGGCTGGCGGCTTCTGGCGGTGCTCTGCCAATCAGGGCAGCGCGCCAGCCGGAAGCCCGGCCCCGGGCAGATCTGCAGGGATGCACTACCGCGTCTCTGCAGTTCTTCACCTGGGGCTGTCACAGGGCAGTGCAGGTGAGTTTTGTAAAAACCACTTGCGAAGGTGGTTTTTATAAAACTCGCAGCGCCACCCCCGCGGCTGTGCTAGAGCAGTTTGAGGTCTAGGGCCTCACTTTTTCTAACTGTGCTAGCGCACCCTGCAGTGAAGAAGACCTCCAAGAGAGGTGGGCAATATGCCCGTGTGGAAATAGCATGGGCAATATGCCCGTGTGGAAATGGCCATAGAATGAGAGAATAATAGAGTCAGAAAGGACTGCAAGGATCAGGAGTCCAAGCCCTTGCCATGTGGAAATATACAACTAAAACACTCCTGAGAAATGGCCATCCAACTTCAATTCAAAACCTTCAAACAAGAGGAGTCTATTACCCTCTGAAGCAGTCTTGTCTACTTTTCAACAACTCTTATCACGAAGAGATTGCTCCTAACACAGGGTTTCCCTGATGGAATGGAGAAAACTAGACTCCTATCCATCCCGGCAGGGTGAGATCACTACTCTGATTGGCTAATCAACATGAAGCTGAAAGTACCCAGGAGATTACTTTCCTCACTGCAGTCCTGCAGAACTGAGCACCAGGGGATTATGCCCAGTGTGATTCAGTCACCTGGGCTTGCTGCATGGAACTCCTGAAGGACTAAAGAGCTTCCACTATCAATTTTGCTTCCCGCTAGAGTGAATCTGGTGCTAGCTTGCTTGGGTTAAACTCCTCCTGTTGACTTATGCTGGTGCAAGTCACTTTTTTGACTGGGGCATAGTGGTGGGATGGTGGATTCAGTAAACTTCCTCCCTGTCAGTAGCTTCTCTACTGACCCCTAAACTGCTCAAGACCTGGCAGGACAACATAATCTTCTGATAAGTATCATGGCCCTGTTCACACTGCATTATTATGGCACCATGATTCCACTTGAACTGCCAGAGTTATGTCCTATGGAATCTTGGGGTTTCTAGCTTGGTGAGGCACTTGAGTTCTCTGGCTGAGAATTCTAAATACTCTTCCCTAAACTGCAAAACCCAGATGTCACGTGACAGAACCATGGAAGTTAAAATGGAATCAAAGCACTGTAACTACACGGTGCAACAGAGGGCCTTTCCACACTACACTGTCATAGTGCTATTATTCTACTTTCAACATCCTATGGAATCCTAGGGTTTGCAGTTTAGGGAGAGACATTTAGAATTTTCAACCAGAGAGCTCTTTGGCCTCAGTAAACTACAACCACAGCATTCCACAAGATGTTGAAACTGGAATAATAGCATTATAACAGTGTAGTGCAGAAAGTCCAGAGTTTTTCTCTGGTATAGACATAAGTTATAGAGCTGCACCCGTGTGTGTTCATTTTAAGTCTTGCCTACAGAAGGCAAAACAGTGCAGCTGTTTTATGTCACTCTTGCTGCTGCTGCTCAATATTTAAGTCAGTAAGTTAGACTCTGTGTTGTGGAATACCCCTTTGGCTATACGATTCTAGAATTTTTAACCTCACGCTCATGTGGAATGGTTCTTTAGATGGAGGTACAAAGACAATACATTCCGGCAAAATAATGGCAATAATTGGTGGGAGTGGGGAGAATACTTAATTTTCCCTCATTATATAATTCATCGGCTGGTCATCCAAGATATGTTTTAAATGAACAGGACATCACTCTCATGAACATGCCAGTATTGAGATCCTTTTCACAAACTGCACAGCCAGTGAGCTTGTTAAGCAGAGTTCTTGCTTTCTCTGAGCTCCTCTGCTTATGGAGTTTGAACCTCCGTAACCTCAGACTGATTAGACAGCTTTTTCTTAGTCCAAGGGAGTTTAGTGTTGTCTTTAGGAGAAGGGTGATTGCTCTTTTTGGTTTTTTTAAGTCTTTTTGTTTTGTTCTGTTTTTGCTAATGGAGCTTCAGACCTCTTTGATACTAGCATATTGTTAAAGTAAGAAAGGCTTCGGTAGGGATTTAAGCTGCAAAGGAATCAAGCTGCAGATAATGATAGGAAGGGCCATACTTCCTCCATGGATCCTTCTGGGCTGTTTACACCTTATATTTGAGAGTCATAGCTTTCAAAGCAGAGGGTAAGCTACTCAGGAAAGATAAAACTAGGATGTCACACCCTCTTACTAACCTTTTCTGCATTTTGTATTTAAAACAGGGTGGTGCGTCCTCCAGCGAGGACGTTTACACTTGGAGGCGAACTGGGTCCGGGCTACTTAATGTTTGTCTGGACTTCAGCCCGCTCTGGAATGCCCAGAACTGGTGGTTCCCCATGCTATTGAAAGACCGATTAAAAGAGGACTTTCAATAGCCCGGCGTGCCCCAGTCCACCGCTGCCTGAAGTGTAGATTTACAGGCTCGCGCCAGCGCGAGGCTGCAGATCTTCCAGGGGCGGGCTTCCAGCTGGCGAGCTTCTCCAGTTGGTGGAGAGCTTCCACCAACCGGAAGCCTCCATTTTCATCTCTGGAGAGTGTGTAGCGTGGGCGTGCACTGCTCCGGATCATCGTGGATCGTTGGGGGGAGCGTGCCAGTCCGGTGAGTAACAGACTGCCCCGTTTCCCCCGCAAAGTGTGGAAAAGCCCACTGTCCTAGTTTGACAGGGGAGTCTCAGTTAATGTTCTGGTTTCCCACTTTCTCACCTGCTTTTCAAATGTCCCAGTTTCTCTTATCTCCTCCCACCTCCCTTCTTCATCCCCTTCCCAGTAGGATCATTAGGATTTTTTCTTTCCTTCCCCCACCCCACCGCCCCCCAGCTTTCCTAAAAGTCATTATATAAACTCCATGAGTTCTCTGTTTAAAAATAGTTTTGTATAATCTTAATAACTTTTTAAATTTAATAATGACCTGGATTAAATTTCAACAGAAAAGAGGATTACATATAAATTATGGGACAAATTTTTAAAAGACTTAAGGAAATGGAAGAACTTGACTTTGTCCCTAATGGGAAGAACATGAGTTGTAAAAATGAATGTGCTTCTGAAATTAATGTATTTATTTCAAATGATTCTAATCATTTTTTCAGATATACCATTAAACAATTGGAAAAAAAGATATGTCAAACTGTATTTGGTTGGGTAGAAAACCTAGAATAAAAGGGAAATTGGTAGTGGATGTGAAGGAAAGGAGAGAGTTAGCTTTACTGGATTTGCAATTATAATTTGAAGTTTCTGGTCTGGCATGGTTAAAAGAATGGATTTTACTAAATAATGGAAGATTGTTGGAATTAGAGGATTATGAATTAAGCTTTGATTGGCACAGTTATCTGTGATATGGGAAGGTGAAAGTCATTTTAGAATTATTTCATTAGAAGACCATTATTTAGGATTTGGAGAAATATTAAAATAATTTTGTTATTAGAATTCCAGTATGGTTATCCCCACAAGAAGCTTTTTATAGAAGGGAATTGGGATTTCTGTAACTTTTGTCTCTTTACTGCCTGATGACATCTTTTGAACATCCTCTGCTGTTGCTCAGCCATGTCTTGTTATCTTGCTGTACACCCCAAACTGTGACACGCTATGATTGGCTATAAACATTGTTTAATTGACATGACATAAATATAAATCTTGCACTTATAACTGACTGGAAGCTTCCTGAAGCTAGGACAAAGGGCCTCAGCATGGCCAGGGCATAAGTTTAGGAAGATCAATGGGGAAATTCCCCGTGATGAGTTTTAGATGGTTCTCTAAAGTACTCAAAAAAGTGATGCTGATACAAAAGCAGTTCTTGCTGACTCATATTTTTTACATCAAGTGTTACTGCCTCATACAGCTTCCCCATAATTATATACTCACTTAGATATATTAAAGTGTGTCTGCCAGCTGTGTGCTATATTCCTTCTAATCTGAATCATCTTTGGCTGCAAAGACTGTTAGTCAACGTGGTGAACACGGTTTCTTTTCTGAAAATAAATAAATAAAGCTTAAGTATATTTAATAGAATGCTTAATTTCCCAGTGGATCAGGTTGTATGTATTGTAGAAGAGCTGAAACTCAAAACACATTCTGCAGCATTTATCATCTGTGCACCAGTTGTTGGTTGGTGGCAGGAGATGTAAAATGGAAAAATGTGCTGTGTGTTTTTATGTCCAGCTACATGGATGAGGATGATTGCAGGTGGAGGTTTTTGTAAATTAGAACAGAAATACAGGTGGTCTTGATCTAGACCTCCTTGGACTAAAGTTCAAATGAACTTTAGGAAATACTGTCAATGACTCATGGGTTCCATGTCAGTAGAGCAGCAAATCCTTAATTTAAAATGAACTTGAAAGGAACTGTGTGAAACCTCACATCCAAAATAGGTTCAGCACCTTCTATAATTTTGTTCATGTTTGGACTAAAAGGTGGGGTGGAATTGCTCCCCCACTGACATGGAAACAACTGGCCAGCACTGGACGTTTGTGTGATGGTAGAAGGTAACTCAGAAGGTAGTAGAATCTCCTATGCTGGGGCACTTAGCAAAGAGTAGACTGCATCTGTCAGGGATGTTATAATTGCAAGGTTTCTGGAGTGGTCAGGAAGCTGGATTAGATGACCTTCCAAGGTCCTCCATCCAACGCCCTTCTATTAGCTAGAGTGAGGCTGCTGCCTCTCCTGGCTGGTTTTGGATACAACAGAAAGGCTCTGAGTGACTAGGCTGTTCTTATTATCATCTCTGCATTTTTACTGCTGGGCAGGCTGATGTGCTGATAATGGTGATGGTTCCATTTATTTTCCTGTCTGGGACTCAAGGTGGTTTACAAAGGTTAAAAGAGCTACAGCTGTAAGATTCATATCATACAAAAAAATAAAAATGTAATTAAACTTTGTTTTAGTTGGTTAGACCTCATCTGGAATACTGGGTCCAGTCCTGGGCCCACAATTCAAGGAGGATATTGGCAAGCTGGAATATGTCCAGAAGAGGGCAACCAAAACAGTGAAGGGTCTGGAAACCATGCTGTATGAGGAGCAGCTTAGGGAGCTAGGTATGCTTAGGCCAATGCAAAGAATGTTAAGAGGTGATAGGACAGCCATGTTTAAATATCTGAAGGGATGTTATATTGAAGATGGAGCAAGTTTTTTTCTGCTGCTCCAGAGACGAGGACATGGAGCAATGAATTCAAACTCCAGGAAAAGACATTTCGCCTAAGCATCAGGAAGAAATTCCTAATGCTAAGAGCCATTTGACAGGGGAATCTGCTGTCTTGGAGTGCGTTGGAGTTGCCTTTAGACATTTTTAAAGAGATCCTAGGTGGCCATTTGCTGGGGATGCTTTGAGTGTGTTCCTGAATGGCAGGGGGTTGGACTCGATGGCCATTGTGGTCTCTTCCAACTCTATGATTCTGTGATTCTAAACAAACAACAGAATAAAAGCAGTTAAAAACAAGAGCTATAAAAATAACAACATCGCATATAGAGTACAGCATATTCTGAAAGGCCCTCTTCCTCTCCACCAAGCTGTCAGATATCAAAGGGCTGCCAAAACAAAAAGGGTTTTACCTGACTACTAATGGAAAACTGGGAGGATCCTGTCCAGGAAGGGAGTTCTCCAGGCTGGGAGCACTCACTGAGAAGGCCTCCTTCTCTGTTCCCACCAGATGTACTTGTGTAGGTGGCTTAACAGAGAGAAAGGCCTCCACAAAAGATCTCAACGTATAGGCGGGCACTATGATAGAATACAGTTCATCTGGACCCAAAATATATATAGCTTTACATGTCATAACCAGCACTTTGGCTTAGCCCGTGCAAACAGGATGTTCTTCAGTCATATTGACCTCGGGGCTGGGGGGAACACACAGATATTTGCAGCCTGGTCGTGTTAAGGCTTCCAACATTGAAACCAATCTCAGTCAATTCAATGGGGCATACTTCCAGAGAAGCAGGTGAATTATGAGTGTAGTTTTGATGTTTGTTGAAGAAGATCATGTTGGACCTATTCTCGCAACAAATGATGCATAGGACGATATAGGTGTGGGATTCAGGGATGTCTCTGATTGGATCCCTGGGGCACAGAGTGGAGTTTGATTTGCTAACTGAGTGAGATAATTGGTTACTCTGAATGATTATTTAATGCTTCTGGTGGCATCAGCTTATGCAGGGAAACCTACATCTGGTTTACTTAATGATGCTGGCTGGATATTCTTTTCGCTACACAAGGGTAGAATCCTTGAATTGTTGGTTGTAGAATTTTCTTCAAAATTTCACATTCATTCCCCTTGCTGATGATTGCATAGAGCTTTTTCCAACCCTGTACTTGGTATAACCATCTTCTCCCAGTATTTCAGAGATGAAAATAGAGTCACAGTTGAAAATAAAAACACTGGAATATTTGTAATATCACCTGCCACACTGTACCTGATCTCCTGCTCTTCTCTTACAATTAACATAGGAAGACATCATTATGTTAATATATTTTAAGAGTCATGTTATCTTATTTTATCATCTTCATGGTAAAAAAAATTTGGAAATAAATTGAAATTTATTTAATCTGCAGTAAGCTAACTTTCTCTAGAGATGTCTGATAAATTCAGTCACATAGTAAGAATTTACCAAATTGACATTTTTCAGTCCTAAACACAAACCAGGGTGCTTTTAGATTTTGTTATCCATATCTTCTGTGGTGTGCAATGCAGTTTTTTTTAAAGATGGTAGGAAACATGTTGAAAATGTGCACCTTTTAAATAGAGTGAAAATTACATACTGCTGTTAATTGCCTTCAATTCCCATCAGCTTCAATTTAACAGTGATGCTATGAAAGTCATCCCAGACACTTTATCATCAATAGCCCTGTTCAGATCCTGCAGACTCAGGGCTCTGGCTTCCTTGACTGAGCCTATCCACACACAATATGCTCTTACTCTTTTCGTATTGCCTTCCACTTCACTGAACGTTGTCGTCTTTTCCCATGAGTCACATAGTTTCATATGTCCAAGGCATGATAGCCTTAGTTTAGTCATTTTGACTTCTAGGGAGAGTTCAGGCCTCATTTGCTCTTTAATTTTTCAAGATAAAAGGCATTCCAGAGTATTTTACCACTGCCTTCTTCCATACAGTGCTAACTCTCTGCCATTGTCTCTGAGAGATCCTCTACTGGTTTCATCCATCACTGTTGTTGCTACTCAGTCTGGAAACTTTACAACAAAAGCCTCTCTGATTTATGAGACACTACCAGTAGCAATGCTGTGATCAGCATTGCCTCTTGGCTCACTGGAACACGCAGCCCCCCCCCCGCCATGGTAGGGTACTGCCAGGATAAGAAAGTATTAATAACTCGGTATTACTGGCAACTCCAATAGGCATTAAGCATCACTTATTTTTGAATGGATGGCAATGGGAGTAGTGGAAAAAATGATGTACATTAAAATTTTGTGATTCTGTGTATGCATTTTAATCAGGGGTAAGTCAGTTCCACGAGTTGGATGGGCACCTTGATTCCTGAAGAATGCTGGCAGAGGGCACATTTCCCAATTGCATCCCATGCCACTCCTGAATATTTTAACTTTTAAACAAATCTCCCATAAATAGGTGGAAGTAGGAGAAAAATTTACCATGTTGTTGTCTCTCTGACCCATTTTATATCCAGGAATAACCTTTTTCTAACCAAGACGAAACTGGAAGTTAACTTTTTGTTTACTTCATGGTAAGAAAAAAGTCTGCCCCTTGGGTTAAAATGGCCCACAGAAGCAAAAAATGTGGTGGCATTTTTAATAACACAAAATTTGAAATTATGAGGTGGGGGTTAGGACCTTGGGGCCCTCAAGGTATTGGGGGTGTTGTATTGGGGGCTGAATATACCCCATGGGCTACACTTTCCCCATTCTTGATTTACAGATAAAGGAACTAGAATCAAAGAGTATCCACCACTTTCTCAGATATTTAAATTCTGGAGAGAGGCTTAAACTTTTGTAGGCTTCAGATCATGAACTCTAGGAAATGTAATCCTTCCCTCCTTCTTTTCCTTCTTTTGGAAACAGTATGAATGAAAGGGTAGGTTCCTTCAAGTCACTTGTTGACTTATGGTGATGCCATGAATTTTATAGTGTTTTCTTAAGCAAGGTGGGTTGGCTAGTTACTTCCTCTGAAATACAGCTTTATAGCAACTGGTATTTGTTGGTGGTGGTCTCCCATCCAAGTACTAACTAGAGCTGATGCTTCTTCCAAGATCAGACAGGATCTGGTGCCTTTAGGATGTTTAGGCCCAGTCAAACCATGTGGGAGCAATATTCAAAGAAACAAGAACAGGATTATATTCTGTATCAGCTCATGAACATTACATATTGATATCACATCTTTTATTTTATATGAATTGTTCCTGTTGTGTACCTTGAAATTGTTTCTGACTTATGGGTACCCTAAGGCAAACTGATTGTGGTGTTTTCTCGGCACAGAATTGTTCTGGGAGATTTGCCATTGCCGTCCTTTGAGGCTGAGAGAGTATGACTTGCCCAGGGTCAGCCAGTATGTTTCAATGGCTGAGTGAAGATTTGAACCTTAGGCTCTTTCCACACTAGACTGTTCTAGTGCTATTATTCCACATTCAACATCCTACGGAATCCTAGGGATGGCAGTTTAGGGAGGGGCCTCAAAGTGCAGAAATGGCCTTAGTGTCACAGAGTCCTAGTCTAACACTTAAATCACAACACCGAGCTGGTTCTTTCATATTAACTGCTTACTACCAATTCATTATTTTGTCATTCTCTGTGTGTGTCCATAGATATAAAACCATTTTTTTTAATGAACAGCATCATTCATTCAATAAAATGCAATAAAATATTTTTTATGGTGATGGTGATGCTGATGTACTTATTCAACTAGCTGTGGAGGTCTTATGATGTGCATGGACACATGTTATCATGTCATCCCCTTAGGCTTGCCTTTGGATCCTTGTTTTCCCTCTGCTCCTTCTCCACTATTGAATTTATAGATCGCAAAGCTTAATAAAAGTGGATGTTGCTGAGCAAACACGAAGGGACAAATACCTGCAGTTCAAAAAGAGAGAGAGGGAGGGAGAGAGATGAAAGTGTTCCCTCCATGGAGCTCCTTTGTAATTAACTTCTGCCAGAAATGGTGCTGGTTGCATGGTAGCTACTGCAAGAAGAATGAGGCTGTTCAAACCTCTGGAGGAAATACTGAGGATGAAATGTAAATGCAAATAACCTTAATGAACATTTCGTTTCAGACAAATATGTTCTTCAAGCTCAATGTGATGAGGCAAACAGTTACAGTCAGATTTGGACAGAGAGTGAAGAAGAGGAGGGAGAAAACTAAGCAATCTTCTTCTCTGGTTAAACCTGGCAAGTGCCCATGTGAGTGCACCCACAAACACTGATGTAGACTTGAGTTGACTGACTCAGACTCAAGTTGGACTTAAGTCACTTCAGTGACTCGACATGGACTCGACTTGGCAATAAATGATGCACTGATTTGACTCGAGACTTGTATATTTTTAGCGATTGACTTGCTGCCCTTGGTTCAGTAACAACACATTCATCCAGAAACTTTATGACTTTGAGTGATGCGTCCATCTATTTTTGCCTACTGCTCACAAGACAATCTGTCTCAAGCCCTTTGTTTACGCTCCTTTCTCAGAGGGGAACAGCAAATGGGCTAGGCAATGGGCTTGAGGCAGACATGAGATCTGCTCAGCAGCCTGTCCCTGCTGCATATAGGAGGAGCCTTCTAAAACTTTTCCTAAGGGCAGAAATGACTCATCCTTAGAGTGCAGGGTGCATTTCTCAGAGGGGAACAGCAAATGTGTTAGGCAACAGACTTGGGAAGAAAGGATCCTTCCTTCTGAAGCTTTTGAAGCTTCAGTAATGGAAAGTTAGAAGAATCTTATTCTCCACTTCCAAAAAACAAACAAAACAAACAAAACAAAACTCCAGCTTTGGAAATGGAAAGTAAGAACGATCCTATCCCCCACTTCTGAAGCTGAAGATGGCAAAATTGCAAATGCAGACGGCCATCTCTGCTTAAATTGTTAAAACTGATTTTATTTGACTCTGTCCAGAAATTCCAGGAAAGGTTGGGGTATAAAGTTGGCTCCCAGACTTGAGATTTGATTTGAAACTATCTTGCAGGGAGTTGAGACTTGACTTGAGACTTGGAGTAAAAGACTTAAATACATCACTACCTACAAGAAGAGTGGAAAAAATGTTTTAAAAATATTTGAAAAAAAATGGGGGAAAAAACCAAACTTCTACATATTTTTCAAGTGTTGAGGAACTTTGATAAAAAGAATCCTGTACGATTGAGAATTTCACAGTTCAGAGTTATCACCGTGACTGGCCTGGCTTTGGTAGACATCAGATATCATTTTGATATTGCAATTCGGTCCTGTTTTGCCACCAGCCAAGTGTTTGTGAGGCCCCCGAACAAGCACCGAGCTAGGCATGGCTATTAAATGCTGACTCATCTTTGTTTACACCAAGGCAAGCCAGAAACTGCCAGATCTGCTTAGGAGACCTCCGGAAACAAACACCTTAATTAAAGATGCACGCTAACACAAAGAGACCCCTGCCCCAAGCAGGCACCCTGGCGAGCTGGACGCTCAACTGCCCAAGCGAGCTGCATCTGCATACCGGCCATCCTATAGTCAATTCAAATCTAACTCAATCATGTAAAATTCTGACCTTTCGGAAACATTGTCTCTCGCCCAAAACTCATTGTTCTCTCCCAAGTACAGACTAGCCCATGGTCATACCTTCCCTAATAAAAAACCCCAGTTCTGAGAGTTCCTCGGACCGCCCGTTGGATTGCAATCCAGCCTTGCTGCCGCTTCGTCAGGCGAGCTCCCCTCGGGCACCATGCTGAGTTTTTCACTCCCATCTCCGGCTTCTTCAGGACTATGAGAAAGGTGTTGTATCACCCATTTTCCCCCCAAACTCTCATTTCCTATTTCTTAGTTAGCTCTGTGCATGTGTTGTCTTATTCATTGTTTGCCTGTTAATAAAACTAGCCATTTTGTTACCTTTAAGCTTGTCTGGCTGCTCTTCTGACCTGACGCTGTATACATAGGGTAAAAGATCCCCGCAAAGTTACCCTGCCTCTCGCTGGCTTAAGTGAGTGTTCCAGTTAATTTCCCCACCATTTGTTGTTGTTGTTGTTTGGTTATTTGGGCGCCTCTCCTGAGACCCCCAGCTCACAGGGTAACATCAGCACTTATTTTGAGCAAAAGTTCCTGCATGGTTGATTTGAACAGAAAGCAATAGTTTCTGCATAGGAAACAGCATTATCAGCACCATCAGCATCATTGGAATTCCTGCACATAAACATCATTTCTTGCACAGAAAAGCAACTGTTTCTTGCATACAAAGTGCTGTAATTAGGTACTCGTTTTGCGCAAAGTTCACACATGGGCGATATGCATAGAATACAGTGTTTTATGCACAGGAAACAGCTTTTACTTTTTGTGCAGAAAACATTGTTTTCTGTGCAGAAAATCATCTTTCAAAATGAGTCATGTCTCTAACCTACAGTGAAGAAATTAGGCCAGTCCTAAACCAGGTCATACACATGCTATCAGTGAAAATGGAAGTGTAGTCCAGGGAAACTGAGGTCCAAACTTCAAAAGCAGTCCTGATCAGGGTCCATTGCCAGAAAGGTGTATGAATTTCAGAGAACCACAAAGCCAGGTATACCAGATCACAAAGGGAATGTAGGAGCTGATTGTCCACAGCAAATAAATGGCCTTAATTTATGGCCAGTTGTAAATCACCACAGTTGGCCCCATTAGCTCAGTGCTTCCCTTCCAAAGAGGATCAGGACATTTCTTGTACCTTTGTCATTCCCATTCCTTTGCAATCCCTTGTGTTTTTAATCTATAATGCTCCACAGGATGAAGTGCCTCCATATTGTCATCGTGGTCTTCAGGAGCTGTATGAAAGTTTACCAATTTTGTGCAGAAATCTTTGAAAATTGCTCAGTTTTCAAAGACTTTCTGGTGACAGCAAGAAAATTGTTTTCTTTTTCTTTTTTTCTAAAAAATCCATTGCTTCCTTGGGAAGAAACTTAGCAAAGAATTACATCTCTTCTTTCTCTGTTCCCCTCCTCCTTTTTGAGTTGTAACAGATTAACTCTTTGAGATCAGCACACCCTGTGAATTTCTGATTGATCTATAGACCATTCGACCAGCCTCCCCTTCTTTCTCCTTCCTCTACCAGTTGCATCCAGTTACTTGGCTTCTTGCTCCTTTAACAGCAGTGTTTGGAAGGAAGAGAATGAGACCCTCCCCACAAAAGTCCTACTTATCTTTGATCCATGCCTGAGAAACATTGGTGAACACACATTTATGAGTGCTCCTGATGTCTGTCTTACAACTACAAGTTTGCACGAAGTACTGGCTCATATGCAGAGTTGGGCTGTATTGTGTGAAGAGAAATAGGGAGACTACTCCCTAGTTTCTATCCCACTTAGGTATGTGCAGAGCTTGCAAAATTACTTTTGGACTGCACCATTCAAAGCCGTTTTCCAGCATGGGCATATAGTGGAGATTAAGAGAAGATTAAAGCCCTCACTATGGCCTTGTGGGCTGGGATATTCTGGGGGTTGTAGTCAAAAAATGCCATTTTTTTAAAGTTTGGGATAAGTGCCTTAAGAGGGATGAGTAGGAGAAAAGGCAGGCAACTAATACCCCCTCCATTTCAGATTGAAATTCAAATTCAGAGAAAAACACACAGGGCTTAAATTTTCATTTCATTTTTGGGGTATGCAGTATAAGCGTTCATGTTTCATATTTCGCCTCAGGGTAATATGAAATATTTCAATATTATTACTTTTAACCAAGGTTTTTTTGTTAATCCAGAAGATCAATGAGAAGGGAATAGATGATGACAACATACAATATGAAAGAACATAAAGAGCTTCTAGGAAGAGCAGGACATCATGGAAGGCATAATACAGAGAGTTATTAGGATTCAAGTGAGAGGCACATACTCCTCCCCCAGAATTATTCCTCTGGAGCTGAACAGCTCACTTAAGCACTATGACAACTCACCTATGCAATGACATTGTGATTAGCCAGGCAGGTCTTCCAGAAGTACCCCAAGGGTGTGTGTGTCTGTGTGTGATTAATTTCTGTTAATCTCAATGGCAAGATGCTTCATTTTGGAGTGCACACATTACTACCATGTTTACTAAAGTACTAACCACACAGCAAATGTCACAGGTAATGGACAATGACACAGACTGAGGTCTCACATCATGCTTATGTTGTGTAAATCACCAGTAAACGTAGACCATTTTCACACTACACTGTTATACCCCAGGTTTCCACAGGACGGTGAAAGCAGAATAATAGCACTATAACAGGGTAGTGTGGAAATGGCCATAGTTAAGCAGTGGCTGTGGTGCCCTTACTTTCTGCTGAACAGCAATATTGTATACCCAACTGCACATTTGCCAGCATGGTTTTAATTATTATTATTGTTGTTGTTGTTATTACTATTTTGTTGCACAATGGGGAATACGCAATGGCTCTTTCTGCAATCCCAGTGACTCAAATGGTACACTGGAGCCATTAACAAATTGTTATATGACATCCAAAAATGAGCAACTGCATGCAAAATGGTTATACTTGCAGAATTCAACTGACATTGTTGTGAACCAAATTTGGTCATTACACAACATACCCCACAGGTACAATGCATGAAAAAAAAAGGCACTTATGCATGTGTCATACCAACATGATTCCAGCCATAGTCAGTTTGTCTGGATAAATCAGTCTTCTATCTCTTATGCATTTTTGTTTGATTCCAAAATAATGACTATCATAGTCATGTTAGTTCTTATATATTAATTATTTTTTCCAGTAATTTTCCTTAAGAGTTCAAAATGAATGTTGTCTTTTACAGCATGTGAAATGCATACTGATGTTGCTTTAGAATGCATGTTCAAATTGGTACATTTGTGTACAATACAGTGAACGTGCATTTGGGCCTTCTTCAAAGACATAACTTCTAAAGCCTAAAAGGGGCTAAATGTGATGTCTTGAAAGTCTAGTCCATTTATGTACATATCATGGATTGTATCCAGAATATATCAGTTGAATGTGGACAGCTAACTCATCCCATAGATTTCAATGGAGCTTAAATTTAACAAACCTACTTTGGATCCAGCCAATCAACATTTTTTTAAAACAGAATCGATAGTCTACATTCCAACAAAATGGAAAACATGGACAAAATGGAAACAGTCACAAATCAAGAACAAATACCAGAAAATAGAATATACTCAGTAAATACAAGCATATTTTGTAAGAACAGAGAGCAAAGAAGTCTCTGCTGTGAGATTTTCAACTTGTTGGCCATTATCAAATTGTGGTTGTTCCTGTTTACTCTTCTCTCTAGCTCTAAGAATATTCTCAACCGTCCTTAATGCAATTGTAAATTGGAAGGTATTACATTAAGCTCCAGAAAGGTTACCAGGAAGCCAGGTGTAAGGGTTGCTTAAAAGTTTAAATATCTCTCATTGTAATCAAAAATGTGAATTGCATCACCAGAATCCCAGTTTAATACATCCTTGATCTAAGAAAATGAGCTCTGGGATTATACTGGGGAAGAGTTTTTCTTTTCTTTTTTCATTAGCTTTCTTTGACTAATGCTGACAGAGACAAGTATGTAAAGACTTAGTTCTTAGATTTGTCCATGAGTTTGGTCATAGAATCATAGATCTATAGAATTATAGAGCTGAAAGGGGCAGCAAAGGCGAACTGGTCCAAACCCTACCATGAAGGAATGTACAGCTAAAGCTTTCCTGAAATATGGCCATCCAATCTCCGTTTCAAGAGTCCACCACCATTTGAGACACTGAGTTCTTAAAAATGATTAGGTGAAATCAAATTCTTGTAATTTGAATCCATGGGTACATGTTTCAGTCTCTGGAACAGCATAAAACTGTCTTGCACCATCTTCCACATGACAGCTCTTCAGAAGTTTAAAGATGGCTACCATATCACTTCTCAACTTCTTTCTCCGAGTTGAAAATATACAGCTCCCTAAGCCAATCCTCACAGGGCTTGGTTTCTAGACCTTGTTCCATCTTGATTGCTCTCCTCTGGAATTGTTTCAGATTCACTGTAATCTTCTTGCACTTCGTTGCCCAGGACATTATTTCAGGTGAGATTTGACCAAAGCAGAATACAATGGTACTAATATTTCCCTCAGCGTAGACACTATACTGCTGTTGATGTAAATCAGAATGCATTGATGTCTTTGACTGCCATGTCACGCAGCTGTCTCATATTTCGCTTGAGGTCTACTAACACCCTAGATCCTTTTCACATGTACTGCTGTCAAACAGGTGCCAGCCAACCTGTGTGTATTTAATTTTTCCTGCTTAGATGTAGTGACTTACATTTCACCAAGTTGACATTCCTTTTGTAACTTCTGGCCCAGTTTTATCCAATCTGTTAAGACTGAGGTTACTTTGAATTCTTTTCCTATCCTCTAGGCCCTAGAGGTGAGACATCCGCTGTAGCCCCTTGACCACGCTACACTCGTGAGCCCCTCTTGGTCTTCCCACCTCCGCCCCCCCACTCGGCAGAGAAAGACGGGAAAACGTCCCCACATGCACCCAGCATGCCTCCTTTCCCCTCCTGCCAGCACGGGGTCTCCTCTTGCCACCTCTGCCACACCGCCTGGCAGGGAAAGATGGGGAAATGTCCCCACACGTGCCCAGCACGCCTCCTCTCCCCTCCTCCCAGCGCAGGCTCTCAGAAACAGCACTCCCATTGGCTGTGAGGCCGCCTTCTTTCAAAAGGGGGCGGGGCAGGATAGAGAAGTGGCGACCCCTGTGAAATGGTCATTCGACCCCCAAAGGGGTCGTGACCCACAGGTTGAGAACCACTGCTCTAGGGTATTTGCAAATGAAACCAAATTAGGAAGGGAACTAATATGCTGCCATTTGCAATTTTGTTAAATATACTCTGTATTCCATCATCTGGGTCATTTCTTTTTTTTAATTTTTTTTTATTATTTCATAAAAATAAAAAAAACATTCTTAATTATTCAACATACAGTAAAAAAAAAATTTTTTTTACAATTTATTTCCTATACTTATATATACCTACTAATCATCTCCAGACTGAAAAAGAAGTATTGGTGAGCCTTTTTTTCAGTCCACCATCCAGTTACAAATTCACCTAACAGCAGCATTGTTTAGTCCATTTTTCACCACCTTGCCTGCAAGAGAATATTATGGAGAACTTGAAATCATGGTATACTACATCCAAAGCACTCCTCTGATCTATCAGGATCGTAACTCTGTCAGAAGAAAGAGAGAGAGAGAGGTAAGAGCACTTTGGCACTACTTGTTTTTGAGAAATCCATGTTAGTTTTTAGTAACCACATCATTCCTTTCTAGGTGATCACAGACTGAAGATGTCAGACACAGATGCAGGTGAAATATCAGGAGAAAATACTAATAGAACATGGCCTCAAAACCTGGAAAACCCACATGGATTCCGGCCATGAAAGCCTTCAACTGTACACAGACTGACTGTTTAATGATCTGTTCTAGAACCATTCTTAATATTGATGTCAAGCTAATTGACTGGCAATTGCTTTGATCCTTTTTTTCTCCCCCCTTTTTTTGAAGATGAGGACAACATTCACTCTCTCCAGTCTGTTGGAACTTTTTCCGTTCCCCAAGAATTCCCAAATATTATCAACAATGGCCCTGAGATTATATCTGAAATTTTTGTAGCACTCTTGGACACAGTTTATCTTAACCAGGAGACTTAAATTTACAGTAACTACACCTAAATTTACAGTAAATTTACAGAAGCTAGATATTCCTGTACTACTTATTTACCTTTTTTGGGATGCCGTCCTCTAAATGGATCATGTGTTTGATCTTCAGTTTGGACACTGATTTCCTTTTAGGATACAGCTGAGGCAAAGAACGCGTGATGGTGTTCTGGGGGTGTGGCTACATGAAGCCGGTTGTTAGGCAACCAGAACAGTAGGCTTCCAGGCAACCAGAATAGCTCCTCAGGAGACAAACTGAGCCCAGTAGTGTGTGGGAGGGGCTGGTGGCTGAAAGAAAAAAATATAGAAAGCCAAGTACCAGTTGTTACTATGTCATACATACCAGATTTGGAAGGGGTGTTCTGGGTGGTCTGACTTAATATACAAGATACGTGGTGTTCATTAAATCACTTTGGGTGAGCCCTGGGAGTAGCTCAATTATTTTTTCATCCAAACAGTAGCGTACCTGGTGGCTGATCATGAAAGGCATACTTTCTTAAGAACATTTCATACAAATGTGCAATTTGAGGACTCAGAGAGAAAGATACTCAGCCTCCAGAACAATTGAAACTGAATTAATGATGATTAATGAGTTCCCTAAGCAAATGTGGTTGCTAAGGTTAGCATAATAAGGCAAATATAGGATTGAATCCAACATGGCCTTTACCCACACACTTTTTGAAATCAACATATATCAGAAACAGGAACCATTTTCCCTGGAAGCCATCCTTGAAATCAAGGTGCCAAGGGGCTCTAAACTCCATTAATACCTTGCCCATTGCAAACAGTCCTCATAAATGGGATCCCTTGTGTAACTCTGTCAATCCACTAACAACTGTGCATTCTTAAAAGTACACCAGTACATTGCATGATTTTAACACCATAAGCTTTAAAAATACAGCAGATGACCCTGTGAATGGAAATAGAACTGCTTGTCTAACAATATAAAGCGCGCAGTGCTAACACTGTGAAAAATACACGTGCATTTCTCCTCTGTGGCAGGGATAATATCAAAGATCTCATTTTCTAAGCATTTTGTGGGACTAGCTTATGGAGAGAGAGAGGGGGGGCTACAGATGTTACTGAGATGCTTTCTCATGAATAGAGCAGAAAGAATTATGAAAACATTGATGTAGGTCATAAAAAATAATAATATATGAATGAAAAGCATGATTTCTTGTGATAGGTGAACTTCCCTGGGTTCAGATTGAGAAAGCCAAGTATAAGTAAGTGGGGAACTCTCTCTTCACCAAAATGTCCACCACCTCAACAAAGTTTAAAATTATCCTATAGTTGTTGTTGTGTCCCTTAAAATCGTTTCTGACCTACAGCAACCCTGAGGCAAACATTTAATGGAATTTTGGGTAAAATTGGCTGGAGGGAGTTTGCCACTGCTGTCTTCTGGGGCTGAGAGAGTGTGCTTGCCCAGAATCATTCATTGGGCTGAATGGGGACTGGAAACTTGGCCTTGGCATAACACTCAGACCACAATACAACTCTGACTCAACTTGCAACTACCATTTCCAGTCTATGAGCTTTCCAACTATCCAACCTAATTGCTGTTGAATCAGTGGCAATTAACCACAATAATTTATTTACTTCTTTATCTATCCCCCTTCTTCAGTGTCCCTATTTTTCCATTCCTATTGCCTTTGCCTCAATTTTAGTTTGTAGATCCATGTTCTTTGCAACAAATATATATATATAAGCTAGATGAATAGGTACTCCTTTCCCCCCTTATTCCCATTAATACACATCAATACCTTATTCAGGACTGAAGGGCTCATATTGATGAGTAGAAAAAGGACCAATTTCATCAGTTGACTCTGAAATGTGCCATTTAATTTTTCCCAGAATGCCCCTGGATGTTCAAGGGGGAAAGGGGTGACATATGAGTACCACCATTTCAGTGTGCAGCTGCCGTTCTCCAGCTACCCAGGCCTCAAGCTTTATCATATCTAGGGCATTGTGGGAAAGCAAACAGTTGATTTCCAGGTTGCTGATTGTAGCTCTGCTGTCACCAGTACCGCAGGTAACAAGATTTTAAAGAAAATATAGTGAATATGCAAATCAATATTGTGCCTGTATAATCAGGACAGAAGGCAAATGCTGAAGGTCCCTCAATGTTAGCAGAGCTTGGAAATGTTACTGAAAAAAGTAACGTATTATTTAGGTCCCTATCACACTACACTGTTATAGTGCTATTATTCCATGTTAATTGCCCTGACTGCGCCCTGTGGAATTCTGAGGTTTGTAGTTTGGTGAGTTGCTGGAGCTCTCTGGCTATAAATTTTAAATATCTCCCTAAACTGCAAATCCCATGATTCCATGTGATATTGTCATCTCAGTTAAAGTGGAATAATAGTACTATAACAGTGTAGTGTGATAAGGCCCTTGTGTTATCACCATGAACTGGCCTGGCTTCAGAAGGTATTAGATATCGTTTGATATCATAATTCGGTCTCAGTTTGCCCCCCTTGGCCAAGTGTTTGTGAGGCCCCCGAACAAGCACAGAGCTAGGCATGGCCCTTAATTGCTGAACATTCCTTCCTCCACCTAGGCAGGCCAGACTCAGCCAGATCTTGCTTTAGGAGACCTCCCCTAGACAAACACCTCATTAAGGATGCACGCCAATACAAAGAGCCCCTGCCCTGAGCAGGGAACTTGACGAGCTAGACGCTTAACCGCCCAGGCAAGCTGCATCTGCATACTGGCCATTCCAGTGTCGATTCGGAACTAACTCAATCATGCTAAATTCTGACCTTTCAGAGACATTGTCTCGCTCCCAAACCTCATTGTTCTTTCCAAAGTACAGACTAGCCTATGGTCATATTTTCCCTATAAAAACCCCCAGTTCCGAGAGCTTCCTCAGATCGCTCTGAACTTCCATCAAGCCCTGCTGCTGCTTTATCCGGTGAGCTCCCCTCAGCGAACCACGCTGAGCTTCTTCAACTTCTTCAGGACTACGAGAAAGGTGTCATATCACCCATTTCCCCCGAAATACCCTTATTTCTTATTTCTTAGTTAGCAGTGTGGTCGTGTTGTCTTAAGTGTTTGTCTGTCCTTAATAAAACATCAATTTTGCTATTTTCAAACTGTCTGACTGCTTGACTGACCTGACCCCGTAGACATTGGGTCAAAGATTCCGCTGCGTTGCCCTGCCTCTCGTTTTACTAACTTGTGCTCTGAGCTAATTTTCCCGACCAATATTTGAGCACGTTTGGAGTCCCTCACGGGACCCCCAGTAAACAGGGTAACATTTGGTTACCACTAACTATTACAAGTAGCATATCGCTTTGTACACCACAAGTTGTAAACAATGTAATCAGTTATCAATGTGATCCTGCAAATGAAATATTTTTTTTAAAAAAAACCAAAAATCTACCTCTGCCCCTTGAAATGTACTTGGAATAATATGAGGACATTACTCATCATGCACACATTGTACATTTATTCCATTTTCATTAGAATCTTTAAAAATAATGATTTCCTCCATTATTCTAAAACAACATGTAACATCATTTTTTAACATGTTCATTCTACGTTCTGAGTCATCACAACCTTGTACTAATGTCAGTGGGTGCCAGTTATTGCAAAGTATGACACATAGGTGATTTGATGAATAGGAAAGAAAGGCAAATCTCTGCAGCCGCTTATGGCCCGAAACAAAACAAATGTCTTCTAACAACAACACTAAGCTGTCAATTTAACAGTAGGACAAAGCACCTTCAAGGATATGAAATGGCTTTCTCAAGTTCTGGAGCCCTATCGCAATGCACAGGTATGGCATTACAATTCCACTTTAACTGCTATGGCTCCCTCCTATGGAATCTGGGGGTTTGTAGTTTGATAAGGCTGTCTGGCTCACAATTCTAAATAGATACCTCTCCCTCAGTCTCTCCCAGTGCCTTATTCCTCATCTTTATTGGAAGGCAAGCTTCTGAAACACAGTTCACAGCAGAGTTTGCTGGCAAATAGAGGATGTATCTGCACTATATAGTTATGTCAGCTTGTTATCACTTTAACTGTCATGGCTGCATCCTATGAGATCTTGGGACTTGGAGTTTAATGAAGTAATTGCAATGCTCTGCTAGAAAGTTGTCATGCACTCCACAGAAATACAGCCCTTCAGCATTCTAATGGAAAGTTCTATGTACCTCACCAAACTACAGCTCCCAAGATTTCATTTCGTGAAGCTGTGGCAGTTAAAGGGATAGCAAACTGCTTTAATAGTGTATTGTAGATATCCTCAACTTCTCATAATTCCACATGTCCACCAAAGAAAAACAACAACAGAGCTTGGAAGTAATTTGTTACACATGATTAGTTTGCCCAACAACTAAGACAAAATTACATCACAATCTAACCATAATTTAAGGCCCTTTCCTCATGGGGGGGCGAAACGGGGCCACGCATGCAGGGGCAGAGCTTACCTGCAAGCGGGTTGCTCCGTCCCTGCGGAGGGCGTGGATCCACCGTTCTAAACGCTGCCGAATTTCGGCGGCGCTCAGCAGCGCTCGGCGGCGCCCAAAATGGTGGCCAGCGGCTTCCGGCAGCGCTCTGCCAATCAGGACAGTGCGCCAGCTGGAAGCCTGCCCCCGGGCAGATCTGCAGGGACGCGCTACCGTGTCTCTGCAGTTCTTCACCAGGGGCTGCCACAGGGCAGCGCGGGTGAGTTTTATAAAAACCACTTGCGAAGGTGGTTTTTATAAAACTCACAGCGCCACCCCCGCGGCTGCGCTAGAGCAGTTTGAGGTCTACAACCTCACTTTTTTTAACTGCTCTAGCGCACCCCCCGGTGAAGAAGACCTTCAAGAGAGGTCGCTCTAGCGTGGGCAATATGCCCGTGTGGAAATGGCCTAAGAAGACATAATATCTCTTGTAATATAACTCTAAGATTTATAGTTTTGGCTTGTAGCCTCACTAGATAATAGAGAAGGAGGACTGTGTGGTTCATGAGCTGATTTGAGCAGCTGCCTTGTGCCGTATGTATAAACTCATCATTCAACAATGGCTATACTCTAGCTGCCAGCTACCAATGGGTATTCAATAGGTATACTCTTCTTGGGGGTACCAAGAGAATTCTGTATGATTTACTACAACTGTAAGTGTGTGGATATTTACATTATGTATAATATAAGTAGTGTTATATGTTGTTGGTGATTATTTATTTATTGGATTTGTAGATCACCTTTCTCCCAGAATTGGGATATATAAGTACATGTATTATATAGTTTATGGTGAATTTTCTGCCTGGAGAGGTAAATGTATTTGGTGAGTGGCTGAGAGTTTGAAAGTCTGAAAAAACTGATGTGTCCATCCGTTTAGTCAAGTTAGAACAATTAAGCAGTTGATGTCAGGTAGAGATGTTGGTGGGTAGATGTGGGATTTGTGTGCAATTTTGGTAGGTTAGAGAAAGTAAGAATACCTGACTAACAGTCTCGAGAGAGCGCACGTTTTGAAACCATACACTTTTGTACACTAAGTAACCTTGAACCTTTAGTTTTTCTTCTAGTTTAATAGAATCTTGTTCAGACACACAGACATTTCTCTTGAGTTTGTGCTAAGGATGGCCTACATCCAGACCCATTTGTGTCTGTTATGGCACTGACATGTTAGAAGTAAAAATTGCTAAGCAAGCACTTAGCTCATGCCCTCCAGGGCCCCCAAGGAGACATACAATAGGAGTTAAAAAACACATACCCACTTAGGAAATTGGGTATGTTTAGCCTGGAGAAGAGAAGGTTATCAGGTGACATGATAGCCATGTTTAAACATTTGAAGAGATATAGTATGAAAGAAAGAGAGCCAGTGTTTTGTAAAGATTTAAGCACTGGACTATGATCTTGGAGACCAGGGTTTGATTCCCCACTTAGCCATGGAAATCCACTGGTTGACCTTGGGCATGTCACATACTCTCATCCCCAGAAAACTCCCTGATAGGTTCGTCTTAGGGTCACCATTAGTTGGAAGCAAGTTGAAGGCATACAAACAATAGCAACAGCAGCAGCAGCAACAACAACAACATATGGAAGATGGCGCAAGCTTGTTTTCTGCTGCTCCAGAGATTAGGACATGGAACAATGGATTCAAACTGCAGGATTAATTCCACCTACATATTAGGAAGAACTTCCTGATGGTAAGAGCAATTTGACAGTGAAATACACTGATTCCTGGGACTGTTGTGGAGTCGCCTTCCTCAGAGGTTTTTGAACAGAGGTTGGATGGCCATCTGTCTGGAGTGCTTGGTAGGAGCTTGGGGTGGATGGCGAACTCAAAGATTTTATGATTCTAAATACACAGACAAAAAGATTTTAAAACAGAGTAGAACAACTTATTAAAAATAGTTTTTAAAAAACACAGTTAAAATAGCCAGAATAGCTCATCTTGGTTTTAGAGAATGAAGGACATGCCAAACAGTACAGTCTATAGCTGTCTGGAAAATAACTTTTGCCATTTCTGCACTACACCTGTTATAGTGCTATTATGCCACTTTCAACATCCTGTGGAATCCTGGGGTTTGCAGTGTAGGGAGGGGCATTTAGAATCCTCAGCCAGAGAGCTCTTTGGCCTCAGGAAACCACAAATGCCAGAATTCCACAGGATGTTAAAAATGGAATAATATCAGTATAACAGTGAAGAGCAGATATGGCCTTAGTTACTTCTGAGACATGTGAAAATAAAGTATTTTAGAGAACTATCACAACAAATACTTTTTCACTATTTCAGGGGGAACTTCAGAATCCTGGAATTAAAGGGCCTCTAATTTAATTCCTGGCACTAAAGGAACTCTGGGAAAATCACACCATATCACTACCACCTCAAAGAAATATCAGGACTGAATTGAATGTGACAGTATTGAATAAATATATGATATGAATAAGCAGCAAATAATGAAACAACCCTTTGATAAGAAGATATCAGATTAAAAGGAAATATCCCCTCCCCTTCCTATCCGGAATGTAAGGAGCCTAAATGCCCCAAAGGCACCAGATCAAGTCTTATACTGGAACCTGAGCAGCCCTGGTTAATACTTGGATGGGTGTCTGCCAATGAATACCAGGTGCTATAGGCTATATTTCAGAGGAAGGAACTGGCAAAACTACCTTTGAATATTCCTTGACTAAGAAAACCTTATGAAATTCATGGTGTCACCATAAATTAACAGACAACTTGAAGGCACAAAAACAGACATACCCTGGAATGTGTTACCTTCTCTATAATCAAAACATCCAGTTTTGTGGAGTGAACATTCTGGCTGAAGGAAAGCAGAATGCTGCTCTATTATGGTAAATAGTAGGGCTTTCTTGCTTATATTTTAAAAAGAGGCAAAGCTTAGCCATGGTTCACCTCACTTCAACTACATCCCTGATAACACTTCTCCGATCTGAAGCAATGTTTTGGTGGCATGTTGCTGTGAATACTCAAGGCAGAAGCAAACAAACAAACAAAAGAAACAAACAAAAACTCAGTGTGGGAATGTTGTGCTGAGAATTTAAGTGTGCACAAACTAAATGGCCATTGAAAATAGCAACCAAAAAAATTATTTCTGATTGGTAAAAAGGAAAAAAAAAGTGGGCTTTGGGATTTTTTAAAAAAAATACTTTTCTTTGTTGAAATTGTCTACCCCGTAAACAGTGCTCTTATGATGATGCACCTGGACTTGTCAGGTATTGGCTCTGGTCATTTCCACAGAGCACTGTTATAGTGCTATATTTCCACTTTCTAGATCCTCTGGAATTCTGGGGTTCGTAGTTTACTGAGGCCAAAGAGCTCTCTGGCTGAGAATTTTAAATGCCTCTCCCTAAACGTCCAATCTCAGAATTCCATAGGATGTTGAAAGTGGAAAAATAGCACTATAACAGTGTAGTGCGGAAATGCCTCTGTCAGTGGACGGCTGGGGGTGACAGTCTTGTTCTGTGTATCTTTGCCTCCCTGGCTTGATCCCTTTGAATTCTGCACTAGGCTTGGCCAAGTACATCATCTGATCATTTCTTTTAAATCACCTTTTGTTGCTATTGCCCTAGATATGCAGATACTTAAGCCACATTTAATTCCTGGTGGTTTCAGTGGAAGAGATCAGTGTGTGCTTTATTGTGGTGTACATAAAACTTCTAACGTTACAAAAGCATCATCAAAAAGTAGCTGACTGGAAAAAGGAATGTGGGAAGTTGGTTTTCACCAGATACGTGAAAAGTTGCCTGTTCACACTACACAGTTATTGAGCTTTTATTCCTCTTTAACTATCATGGTTCCATTCTATGGATTCCTGAGATTTGAAGTTTAGGGAAGGGATTTCTCTGTCAGATCCCCCAGTACCTCACCAGACCACAAACCCCAGGATTCCATAGGATGCAGCTGTGGCATTGAAGTGGAATATAGTGCTATAGTTATATAGTGGGAATGGGACCTAGGTCAGATTTTTTTGTCCATTTGGACTGGTATTTTCTGGTCTGATTGCAACAGCTCTGCAGTAGGAGACAGAGAAATTGAGAGAGAGATCTTTATTGTCTTTTAACTTGACAACTTGAGAGAGCAGTTAACTACTGGCACACTTGTACACATCTAAAATTACTTTACGAAATAATCTGTGGGAATGGATTGTTCGTTTTTCTAGTGTTACTCTAAAAGATGGGGGGCTTTAGGCTCCACCCACAATGCCAGTGTTTTTGGGGAGTTTGGGGAAATTATGGCTCAAAGGAGGCCTGCAAGAGGAGGTTAACCAGAGGACTCAGCAATAAATGAGGCACTGACTTGACTCAACTCACAAGTTGTACCCTTTTAGTGACTAACTTGCCGCCCTTAGTTCAGTAACATAACACATTCATCCAGAAGCCTTACAACTCTGAACAATGTTTCCATCTCTTTTTGCCTACTGGACACATGACAATCTGTCTCAAGCTCAAAGTGTGGGCGCATGTCTCAGAGGGGAACAGCAAATGGGTTAGGCAATAGGCTTGAGGCAGCGTTAAAGTCTGCTCAGCAGCCTGATCCTGCTGTATATCAGAGGAGCCTTCTAAAACATTTTCTAAGAGCAGAAGACAAGACTCACTCCCAGAGTGCAGGTGCATTTCTCAGAGGGGAACAGCAAATGTATTAGGCAACAGGCTTGGGGAGGAAGGATCCTTTCTTCTAAAGCTTTTGAACCTTCAATAATGGGGAGTAGGGCCCTTTTCGCATGGCATTTTCCATGTGAAAGAGGACTTGGAGCGTCATGCGATTGTGAGGAGTGATCCGCATGATGCACTCACAATCGTGCGACGCTCCAGGGGCCGGCAGGTGCCAATTACACACTTTTTCATTTTCGGCTAGAAGCCGAAAATGGTGCATGATCGCGCATTGTTCCCGGGCCTCACATGCACTTACCTGGTGTGCAGAGCCTCCTAAGCTGCACTGGTCGTGCTTCCTGCCCCAGTGCAGCCTAGGAAACTCCCAGGCTGCACTGCAGAAGGAAGAGGCGGGGCTCTTGCAGAAGCAGGTAGCTCGTTTGGAGCCAAAGGACCCCAGATGCGAGAGCCTCTCACCGGAGGCTGCTCACATGATCCCCGTACCCCAGCACCGGAAGACGGTGAGGTGCGGAAAGGGCCTAAGATAGGATCCTATTCCCCACTTCTAAGGCTGTAGATGGCAAAATTGCAAATGTAGAGGGACAACGCTGCTTAAATTGTCCAAATTGACGTTATTCAACTCTGTTCAGAAATTCTGGAATATAGGTTGGGGTATAAAGTTGGCTCTCAGACTTGATTTGACTTGAGACTTTACTTGAAGGACTTGAGACTTGAAGGTAGAGGCTTGAGAGCTGACTTGAGACTTGGAGTAAAAGACTTAAATACATCACTGGTTGTAACACTGGACCACTGTCTCAAGTTCATTAGCTGGGAAGGTGAGTGAGGACCTTCTTGGTGGCTCCTTCCAGGCTTTGGCTCACTCCTTGTTGTCCTTCTGTTGGCTAATGATATTGCATCTGTTCTGACAGCACTTTTAGGACTTAAAATCTGAGGACTTTTAATGGTGTGCTAATTTTTATCTTTCTGGTTTAACAACAGCATGGCCATTTCCATACTACGGCCCCATCCTGGTATGGGGATGTGTTAAAGCCAGTCTGCAATGCGTGCTACCATGGTCCCACTTCTGTTGCATCCCTAGCTGTCATGATCATGCACTATACTATTACTGGAAAAAATCCGGTAATAGGCTCCCTTTCAAGCAATAATGACATCAGCTGCAGCTGTGTGGGCTCTTCCTTCCTCATTGCAGTGCCAGAAGAGGCCAACTGCATTGTGGAAGGAAGGAGCATGTTCCAAATGCTACTGTCCACTGACAGCTGGCTGGGTGCAGAGGGGAACATTCGAGACACGCTCTCATCCTGGCAAATACACTGCTGGGTTGATGACAGAACATAGCAGGATGCAAGAAAGGTGTGGAAAGGGCCCAAGAGAAGAAGTGTCTTTTCCTGTATCCTATGGCAGGCTAATGCTGCTAGGACAGAAAATAGTGATGGTAATGGTGATAGGTGCTTTCCCTTTTCGAGGAATAGAAACATGTGAGAGCAATAAGATATCAGGGAGAAGATGTCTAGGCCCCTCATTCCCATGTCATCCAGTTTCTATGTGTAGTGATGCTAGGAAGGGGGAGGAGATGGCTGCAAGGAAGAAAACATTCCATTATGCAAATTCCACCCGGAGCGGTTTGGCCAAGAAACTATAGTCTGATGTGGTCAGCCCAGAAATGTATTTACCTTCTCCATGACATCTCAGCCTCAGTTGTGACCATCAATTAACCTAAAATGTAATTGTATACGAAGTGGGAAATCTATGCTTTTTCTCTTTTTCAAGGAAGAAACAGATCCAGGTCCAGCTGGACCTGATCCAATACGGATGTTTTCCTTCTGCTACTTCTACTTATTATTTAGAGGTCATTACAGGTTTTTCAAACCAGGTGTAGAAGAAATGACCATCTGCTCCATTTCAGTTTTTTTTCCCTCATGTTCTTCTTCTTTTAGGCCTTTAGCTAACCCAGATAGAATGCTGGGCTAGGTAGAGGGTGTGTTGTTTTTTTTTGTTTTTTGTCCAATACAGCCTGATTTTTATTAAGTTATTTTCTTAATACCAAACCAGTAACTAAAAAAATAACCAAGTATGGCTATTATACTGAAGAGCAGTTCCCACTACTGGAGTTTTTCACTATTTACCAATAATGCATTACTTCATTTGCCTTCAGAATCATGTGCTGCTGACACCAGAACATCCATTTCTCTCTCATACACACACACACACACACACACACAGTGCATTCTGAGTGAGCCAGTCTAAGTATGGATAAGAATTCCAGATAAAGCAACATTTTCATGCACTGAGGTTTTTCCAAGACCCAATTTACCTTCTGCCTAATATATTAACAAGAGCTGAATAAGGTGTGTGTAGAGATACCTACTAAAAGGGATCCATGTCTTTAGCCATTTTAGACAGGTTAGCTATGTTAATGTGTTGTAGCAGAGACAACAAAGATTACTACAGCCCCTTAAAGATAAGAATCCATTTGTTAGTCTTTCAGTTGCCAGAAGTCTTTTTGTTGTATATTTAACAGTTGTTTACCCTTTGCGGTTCCTCTAATGAGTTGTGCTTCTCTAACGTGGCTGGTGTGCTAAATAGAAGAAAGCTCACAGCGCATCTCTGCCTATGAAACAGCATTTCTCTGACTCACGACGTTCACAGAACAATATATGATAGCAGGAATAAAAAGCTACAACGGAGAGCATACTCAAAGTGAAAAATGGCACAATTACAAGTCCCTCCAGGACTGTAACTCTTTGCAAATGCAGAAGATTCACACAGAGTTTCAACCTGTATCTGCCAACACAAAGGGAAATGTTGATATGTTAGAACAGATGGGTGATCTCTAGACAAATTAAACCAGAATATTTGGAGTGAAACTGATTTTATTTCTAGGAAACTAGTGTGACTAATTTTGTATCCTTCTGTGCAGTGGTTAGTATTGGCCATGTGAAATGGGTGGCAATTTTGCTCTGGGATTGAGTCCCAGATTTAAAAGAACTATACAAGTGCTGAACCTATGCAGGGGATAGGATTTGGCACCTTAGATAAGGCCTTTAAAACTCATCCTAAAATCAGGAGTAGATTTGCTGCCTTGGAATTCACCAGCTACCATTAGTTCTAGGCTATATGATCACTGAAGATTCCATTCCTACGCTTTTCTGAGTAAACATGCAATAGCATCAAGCTGCACATCAAAACTAGGTCAATGTGTGTACTCCTCTAGATGTGAGAAGATTGTTAAGTCACTCGTTTTTAGTTTGTCAGTGCTTTGCAGCATTTTTGGAATCCGAACCAATCTGAACACCAAGTCACCTCTAAAAAGACCACAGTCTCGGGTTGTAATGGAAACACATTAAATGTGTTACTTAAGAAAATTACAGAGTTTCGTAGCTGGCATGGTGGTTGCATGAGGGTAGTCTGAAAGCTTTTACGTGCGGCCATTATCATCAGTGAAATTAAATGTGACATAAATCAGGAGGCAGTTAAAAGGTATGCAATGGAAGAAGCAAGCACTACCAAAACAGGGAGTAAGAGAGCTAATAGAGTCACGAGCATTGCCGACTGAATGAGGTGACCCTTCCACAACACTCTCCTGAGCTTGTCTTTGAAAAGCCGATGAAAAACATGCTAAATAAGTTAGATCATCTGACTTCCACTTCACTTACTTCTGTGCATTATTTGAATGTAAAAAGCTTCAGCTAAAGCATTTCTAAGTTCCTTCTAAGTTCAAAGAAGAATCTAGGTTAGAAACAGGACAAGTTTCAAAAACTAGACTAAGTGCAGGAAATAACTTTAAATCATAATTCCAGCAAATGAAATGTTAAGATTGATCTTCAAATTAAAGATTAGATAAGCCCCAGTGTCACATATTTACAAGAGATGAGCAATTTCTCAAAGTCTAGGGGCAACGCACCCTCAAGCAGTGGACTTGGAGGACTGTATCTCCCCATCCATGCACCCATATGTTACCCTGTAAACTGGGGATCCCGGAAGGGATGCCCAAATAACCAAACCAAACAAGCAAAATGGGGAAAATTAGCTGGAACACTCTCTTGGCCAACGAGAGGCAGGGCAACACAGCGAGATCTTTTATCCTATGTATACCGGTTCAGGTCAGTGAGGAGTCAAGCAGTTTAAAATACTAACAGTTTTATTAAGCAGGAAAAATAATAAAACTCAAGCACACCTAACTAGTGAGGAAAGAAAGAGAGTTTTGTGGAGAAATAAGCAATACGCCACCTGTCCGAAGTCCTGAAGACACCAATTGGGGAGAAGGAAGGAAACCCGGCGTGGAGACCGAGGGGAATCTGTGGAACCAAGCGGCAGCGAGGCAAGGAAGATCCAAAGGAGCTTCAAGTGATTTCAGCTAGTGATTCAGCTAGGTCCGACAAGAGTTCCAGTGATTCAGCAAGAGTTTAAGTGATTTTAGCAAGGTCCAGCGAGAGTTCCAAAGAGCCCTCAAAAATGGGGCAACTTTTATAGGGACAGAACGACCGCAGGCTAGCCTGGTCTTTGCAAGAGAACAATGAGTTTTGGTCTGGGGACAAAGGCTCCGGAAGGTCGGAATTTGCGTGATTGAGTTATGAACCAAATTGACAATAGTATGGCTGAGATGTAGATGCAGATGTGGCTAGCTCGGCCGTTAAGTGCCTGGGTTGCCAAGGTGTTTTCATAGGCAAAGAGTCCTCTTTGTCTTGCAATCAAGGTGTTTGTTTTCGGGTGGCTACCCCCTGAAGCGGAACTGGCTATATCTGGTGCTTTACAACCATCACCCATGCCTAGCTTCACGCTTGTCCGGTGGAGCCTTACAAACACTTAGCTGGTGGCAGGAAAAAGGGCCGAATTATGATATCAAAATGATATCTTAGTTCACCAAAGACCAGACCAGAATGCCGTGGTAACACATATACTCCATAGCATCACCCCACTTTTATTTTATATTATTTTACTTTAAAAAGCCCCTAATATTGCAGAACAAGGTTGAAGGGCAATGTTGCTGTATCTTTGCTTTACCCCCAGCAAGATTTAGTAGGACCGTTTTTTAAAAAAGTGAAAACAACCAGAAGCGTATACATTTAGAAAAGGAAGAGCTAACATCTAACAATTGCAATGATAGATCTACAAGAAAATTACTATAAAATGATGTCACATTGGTATTTTACACCAAAGAGGCTCTCAAAGATGCATAAAGAAATGAATAGTAGTTGTTGGAAATGCTTGGATCCAGTTGGATTGCTGTACCATATGTGGTGGACTTGTGAAAAGGCGAAGCAATTTTGGAAGAAAATACAGAATATAATTCGAAAAATTTTGAAATGTCAAATCCAAAATCCCCAGACTATTAGGAATCTGGCAGGAAAACTCAAATTTTAATAAACAACAACAAAGAATGATACAATACATGCTACTAGCAGCAAGATTAGTTTATGCAAAGTATTGGAAAAAGACAGAAAACCCAACAGTAAATGAATGGCTCAGTAGATTGATGACAATTGTGGAAATGGATAAATTGACAGAGAGATTAAAAGGTGTCCCAGAGCAAGATTTTGTAAAAAATTGGCAATTATTGATTGAATACTTGAGAGAAAATGAGGGTGAGGGTGAAATCATGATTTTTGGGGTTCTGAATTTGCTATTATTATTTTGCTTTGTTATGAATAGAATATGTTAAAATTTTATATCATGCAAAGGAGTTTAAGAAAATTATAAAGACTTTCCTTTTTTTTAGTGGATGCATTATCATTAGTTTAAGCTTAACTATTATATAGTATATAGTTCAGATATTAAATATACACATATACATATACATATATATGTAGAGAGAGAGAGAGAGAGAATATGTTTTTACCTATTATTAAATAATTTTTACTATAAAAATAAGAATCAGTAAATATCAATTTCAGTTACATTAACTTTATTACACTAATGCTTGCATAATTTACCATTAGTAGTTGATGGCTGGGTTGGAAACCACTTTTTAACTGTGTGTTATTGTTTATATTTTGGGTTAATTGCTTATTTAGATTAGATGGGTTTGGTAGTTATTGTTTAGGTAGTGTAAGTTAGTTTAAGTTAGAATATTTTTTTAGTGTGCATTGTTTGTCTATTGTCTGTTTTCTGATATGTTGTGTTCTGTTCTTGTCATTTTTATATATATTCAATAAAATTTAAAAAAAAGTTACAATAACACATAAACATACAGTAATTTGAAAAAAATTGACTTCCTCACATGGTGAGATTTCAGCATTAAACTAATAAATGATAGTAATATCTTCCACAATTGAAAAGAAAAGAAAATAAATAATATAATGACTTATTAAAACATCCTATTCCATCCCCTTTTATCAATATCATTGTCAACTGCGAAACAAACAATAGTTAGAAAGAGAAAAGGGTTAAAAGATATAGACATCAGAACACTCAACAGTCAAAGAACATGTTTTTTATCTGCCCATTCTTTGAATATTTTTGAAAATTCTTTCCATCCCTAATTCTAGTACACTTCCTGTCCGAATTCAAGGTGTCAGCAGTAGCATATAAAGTACTTGGAACCTTGATATTTGAAGGAAAGACTCTTTTTATACATTCCTGTTTGAGGATTGTTATCTCCTGGAGAGGCCCTCCTTGGTGTCCAGGTAGTAGGAAAAATAAACTGTTGGAAGACATGTCAGAGGCTGCCTTCAGTGAAGCACCCCCCTTAGAAGACTGATTGGAACAGATATTGATTTTTATTCTATAAGCCCTTTGAGACCTAATGATTCATCCAAATCTGTATGTGTTGCATGCTTTTAGATTGTTTTGGCTTTCACTTTTTTAGATGATTCAGTTGTTTAACATGTTTTTAGAAAGTTTAAACTATTTTTGTGCTTTTAAGAGGTTTGTTGTTCTTATTTTCCGTTGCCTCAATGGATTTTACTGCAATCTGACCAGAGATTTTATGACACAAGGCAGGATAGAACTGTTTTCGATCAGTCAGTCAGTCAGTCGATCAATCTAGTAGGACTATTCCTGGTCATTGCAGGTGCTGCCTATGAGGTTCTCATTAGCATTTGAGCATGCAGCAAAGCTCTTCTCTCTTTTGTTCTTCTTATCAATGGCTGTAAAGAACTGGTCCTACTGACCTTTTGTCATTATTCTGAAAATTTTTCAGAGAACAAAAATCACAGCATGTTGAATGGCACTGTATTCTACTTATGCAGGCTCTTATCGAATTTTTCACAGCCTTCAGTTCAGAGATGTCATATGGCCTTAACGTCAAACATGAGAAATCACAAGTACTGGTCTTCCTCTTTTGTCAGTCTGAGGTTTAGAGTATACATATGGGGTCTTCTTCAGTAGGAATCTGGAGTTCAAAACATGACTCTGAGATCTCTTTGCATACAAGTCTGTCATCTACTTACAGGTTTTCTTCTGGGAATCCATTGTTCTTAGGCTTTGCCCATTTTATTAACAGTTGATTGCTTCCCAGAATGAAACATACACATGCAGGGTAACTCTTGCTAGAAGACAAATTGGCTAAACAGAGACTATCGTCCTTTGGACATACCGTGAGATCACAGGACTCATCATCTACTAGATAAAAGTCAATGTTTGTCTGCACATTTGTCTGTTTGTCTGTGACAGCATATGACTGGCTGTGTGAGGCGAGAAGACCTCATATGATTGGCTGGCTGTGAACTAACATGGAATCCTGGGGTTGGCAGTTTAGGGAGGGGCCTCTAGAATTCTTAGCCAAGAGCTCTTGGGCCTCAGGCTGATTGCTGTGGAGATGAGGTCTACCACCAATAAGGATGCCAGAAAACTTTTGGGAGGCATATGTGAGAAAAATTTAAGTGGCATATACAACATAGCCCATTTCCATGCTACACTGTCATAGTGCTATTATTCTATTTTCAACATCCTATGGAATCCCGGGATTTGTAGTTTAAAGAGGGGCATTTAAGAATTCTCACCCAGAGAGCTCTTTGACCTCAGTAAACTACAAACCCCAGAACGCCATAGAATGTTGAAAGGGGAATAATAGCACTATAACAGTGTAGTCCAGAAATGACCATAGTTACAAGGTCTTCTCGCCTCACACAGTAGATTGTGTGGGTTCCATATGTGAGTAAAGTTGAAATTCAAAACAAAAAATGCTTCCAGAAAAAACATAAAGTCATTGCACAAATTTAACAGAAAGAAAGAAAAAAGCCAGTACATCAATGTCACCAGACAGCAAATTGGATTGGGGACTATGGAGAAAAGTTACAGGTACTGGAATAGGCCGGTTGCTATGGATACAATGCCTAGCAGCAAGGACAAAGACAGCGTAGTTCCCACAGGAACCCAACCTCTGAATGTTAATAACTCTGAATACAGGTTGGATTGGGGAATATAGGGAAAAATCATAGGTACTAGAATAAGCCGGTTGCAATGGTCATGAGGCCTAGCAGCAAGGAGGAGGACAATGTACTCCCTTAGGAACCCAAACTGTTTATGTAAACAACTCTGAATGCAGATTGCATTGGGAAATATGGGCGAAAGTTGCAGGAAATAGAGAAGACAGTTTGGTGAGTTCTTAAGAGGAAAATAAAAACCCTGAGGAAGACCCGGTATATACACTAGTAGACAATAAATTTCAGTAAAGTAGAAGGCAGTAAGAAATGTGGAAGACCACAGACAAAGAGGAAGGCCGCATTACAGACAGATAGGCTCAATCAAGAAAGCCACAGCCCTGACACTGCAATGTCTGAGAAGGGCTGATGATGATAGGATGACTTGCAGGTCTCTAATTCATAGGGTCACCATAAGTCAAAGTCAACTTGATGGCAATTGACAACATCTGGAATGAGGGGGTAGAAATGAGCTCACTAGATCCACTAACATTATCACCTTCCACATTCATAGTACAACTGTGGAACATCTTTCTGTGGAGGCTCTCTGTAGGATTTTGAACCCTGGATAACCATGGTACAAAATCTCACAGAGAACTTCCTCACTGAAAGGAGGCTCCCTGATGCAGGTGTTGTTCACCTTCTATGTAGTGAGGAAGAAAGTGGGCCTATTGTGCTCATACATCATTCCCATCCTTATGCAGACTGTAGGCAAGATTTGTGATGAGAGGTCCAGATGTCCCTACCTCATACCCCTACACAGGCAGGAATAATATGGGTTGGGAGAGAACACATAATTTTCTTCCCAGCACTTTGGAGGGGAATGCAGCTTTGGTTTCCACCCTCAGCTTTCCCACATAAGAAAGCTAATAAGGAAATAATGGTATTCTCACTCACCTTGAGATTGACATCTCAGCAGGAATATATGCTTTAACTGTCCTGAGCTGGCAGAGACAGCCCTGGATAATCCTTTATAACACCACTTCTCTAGCTGCTTTTAAAATATCCCAGTTTTTTCTCTTTCCCCACTTTTTTGGCCCTTCCCACTCCACCCTCCAAACCCACCATGAGGACAGGAGAAGGACAGGGCCAGGATGCATGACATCATGGATTTATGCATGACATCATCACAGTCCCATCCTTCTCCCATCCCTAGGCGGTGTGATCATACCACAAATCATTGACAGGTTTTCCTTGTCAATCACTGGCAATTGCACCACCATCCTGCCACATGCCTGCACTTACCTTCCCTGTGGAGGCCCTGGAAGCGCAATGGCTGCACTTCCTGCTCCAGCACAGCCTAGGACAGTACCTCACTGCACTGCATCAGGAAGAGGCATGGCCATTGCACTTCCTGGATCCTGGAGGCAGCCAGTGCAGAGGGGAGTGCTCCTGTTGTGCTCCTTTCTCAACAGGGCTGATGCCAGGACACACATCAGATATCTCCAGGAAAAGGCAAGCTGAGGAAAGGGCCTTTGTCTTCAGCTACTTCAGTTGCTGCAAACTGAGTTCAAAAGTGCAGAACTAGTTTGCTCTCAATTAATGCAGCATGAAGGAAGAGGAGAGGAAAGGAGAGAGCAAAACCTTGCCCTTCCCAGGAGGGTCAAGAAAAGCAAACTGGGGCAGACGCTCCTAGCTTCCATGTGTTTCCACATACTATCTTGACAATATTCTGAAGTTATTTGGTCATCTGTGCCCCAGTTTTTACCTTTGAAATATTGCAGGGTATGCAATTGAAAATACAGTTAGTCCTCCACATTCACTAGAGTTAGGGTACAGATCCCTACAAAAGTGGGAAAATCACAAATATCAAAATGTGTGTGTGTGGGGGGGAAGGGTCCAATGCATGATGAGGAAATTGGATACCCAGGATCTAAACGAGGTCAGGGAAAGGAGGGGGAAAGGGGGTGGTTCAGCAACGTGGTCCTATACTTCCTCTCTTTCACCCATCTCTTTCCTTGGGTATTGGAGGCATCAGGACAGGATTTGGGGGGCTGAGAAACTGGGGTGTGAGCCATCCTTACCTGGCCAGGCAGTGGCTGGTGGAGAAAGAAGAGGACCAAATGAAGGTTTTTAAAGGGCTGCATAGTCTGATTAGAGATGCCAAAAGAGAATGTTTCCCTGGAGAAGAAGTTCCTGAGGTAGGGCATCAGGGGTTGGAGAAACTCACAAATAATCAGATCCCTGAAAGTAAACCCACAAATGTGAAACACCATCTGTATACTTCCCACCCCTAGAAATAGAGTGGTGACCTGGTAAATCTTTGAAGGCCAAACTGGGGACTATGGTGGACTGGATTGGGCCTATGAGGTGGCTGTTCCTTGCTAAGGTCCTGCACACCTTAAAGTGTGTGACTAAGAATCTAAAAAGGGAAGTTTCTAATTTCTTGTGCTTGCATCTGATTTTTAAGTTAGGCTTCATTTAAAACAGCTCGTGTCTTCATATATCCACTTATATCTCTGAAGTGCTACATTTTTTTTACAGTTAAGTTGCTTATTTTAGTAGCTCATAATTAACATTATTTTTTCAGGAACATTTTGCACATGTTTTACAATATATGTATTCTGAAACTGTAACTCTACTGTGAAGAAATGATTCATATATCCACCAACTCTCCTGATTTGTCAGCAATGGTCTCAATTAATCCTCTGTCACTCCACTTTTTCAGCTGCTTTTAAAATGTCCAAGTTTCTCTCTCCTCCTCCCACTTTCTCACTTTGTCCTCAGTTTATTTCAGTTGCTGCAAACAGTTCAAAGTGTAAAAATAGTTTTCACTGAATTAATTGAGAGAGGAGAGGAGGGGACTGAGTCATACCATTCTAAGTAGGTTCAGCCAAAAGCAAACTGTTGCAGCCTCAGTTAGTGTGTGTCTTCTTCTTCCTTAATTAATTTTGTCATCTTAATCACACTTTGATATTACTTGGCTGCATGTATTATATTTCTTCTTTCTGAAGCACTGTAGGGTATGAACTTTTAGGGGATGGGAATCCTGATGACTCACAAGGAATATAAATAAATAAACTCAGACAAATCTTGCCTCTTATGGATTTATTGCACAAACATTAATCCTTGAATTCAATGGAAAACATTTCCAGGGTAATTGTGCAGAGCAGCTTGGTTATTTTGACGGTACTTTGGCCTTTCCTTTTCCCTTCTTCCTTGGAAGTTGCCTGTTGTTGTTGCTGCTGCTGCTGCTGAAGATGAGGATGATGATGGTGTTATGTGCCTTCAAGTCATTTCTGACTTATGGCGAGCTTAAAGTGAAGTTATCACAAGATCTTGTGATTTTCTGGGGATAAGAGTCTGTGATGCACCCAGTGCATTTTCATGGCTGAGTGAGGAATTGAACCCTCATCTCCAGGACCATAGTGCAGCACTCAAACCCCTACACCATGCAGGCTGACCTAGAATATCTCAGCCATCATGGTCACTCCATGGTCACTGGCTCTCCAGTTGCTTAGGGCAAAAGCTTAGGGCTTTTCTGAACTACACTGTTAAAGTACTATTATTCCACATTCAATATCCTATGGAATCCTGGGGTTTGCAGTTTAGGGAGGGGCCTTTAGAATTCTCAGCCAGAGAGCTCTTTGGCCTCAGTAAACTACAAACCCCAGAATTCCACAGGACGTTGAAAGTGGAATAACAGCATTATAACAGTATATGTGGAAAAGACCTTGCTCTACTAATACCCTTCACTCCAAGAACAAAAAATTACCCACAAAATGGCAAGCAAACACCCAGAAAATATTCTGCGGTATCTATTTGTTATTTTGCCTCCCTCAGGCTTTTTTACTTCATTGTTTGTGTTGCAACTCCCATTGTCCTCTTGACTGGGAGAGTGATTCACACTAATACCCACAGGATATTTTTCAGGTGTAAGAACACCCGATTTTGAGCAGTTTAGTGCAATCTCTTGACTTCCTGAATGCCACACTGTCTGATTCACAAATGAGAACTGTCCTTAGGTGCCTACCTAAGCCACATCATTGCTTTCCCCACTACTCTCTGGACCAGTAAGCATCACCTCAAACCTGAAAGTCCTCTATCCACACTTTCCCCCCTTTACCTTCAGCTAGTCCTTGTGTGCATGTGTGAGTGTTTGGATCTTTGTGTACTTGTGTGAATTTCTTTCAATAAAAACATATTTTATTTCATATTTGAAGTCTTTGGCTGGTTCTTTCGTGCAAGGACCCCATGAACATTAGTGGAAAGATCTCATTAAGTTGCCTCCTTCTTTCAGACCTCCTAATTTTCAGGTAATTAATTCTCCTCTGTCGTATGGAGGAACTGGCATCATGAGTGGACCCCTGAGTAACCCACAGTTTGGGGTAACAGAACTAAAGGGAACACTAGTCTGATTCAGTATGGTGAAAGAGTCTGTGTTTGTATGATAAATAAGGAGATTTCATTTCAATTCATTTTGATAATAATTTATCAGGGATTTTGATAACAATTTATATATATTCAAGATGGGTGGGGGAAAGTGAGATACCTACATTTTCCTACATCTGCTTTACGACTTTGGCAAATATGCAACCAGTTTTGAAGGGGTGGGCACCTATGGTAGGCATGAGGTGTTCTAACAAAGCTAGCTCAGAGAAGCACCTGTCCAGGAGCAACTAACTCTTAAAATCCTTTTTGAATTATTGTGAATTTAACCATGTCAGCACTGAATTACTGTTGCTTTTTTCTTCTTCTTCAGACTCCTCATCTTTAACAGTGGAAATTGTGTGAGGGAAGATTTGTTTCAGTTTGTTACAGAGTTCTTTCTATTTGGGATAGAAATAACCTGTTTTTTTCTAAGAGATGCAAAAAAGAAAGAAAGCAGAGTGAATTTCCCCATGTCTTGCTTCCAAAGGAGTTTCTTGATTCAGAATACAACGAACTTTGCTGCTCCAAACAACAGCTTGTGTGGTCCAGCCCAGAGGCAATCTGAAGGCTAAAAAGTGTCAACTATGCTTTAGTGTTTCTTTTGAAAAGCCAAAGTTAGAATCCTATGGGAACACTAAGGGAATATGAAAGTCTATTGGATTAATGAAGAAGTGAGGAAAGTGTGGCTTGCATATCTTGTGTGGCCACAAATTCTTTTGGGCCACCCCAAGTCCTCCTCTCTCCCCCAAAGCCCCCAACACTCAAAACATTTTCTTCTTTTTTTTTTTAAAGCATATCTTCAGGGGACATAGGATGCCCCCTAATTGCTCTAAACACGCAAATCAGCCCAAACATGGTGGTTTAAAAGTTATTTTGCCCCATAAATCTATGCCAAAAAAAAAAAAAAGGCTGAAAAATATTTGAACATTTAGAAAGTTGATACTATTAAGTGAGCTCTAATTATTTCCAGATGACACCAAGGACTAGTGCTCCGGCAGAGCTGGCTTGGAGAATCACCTGTTCGGCAGGATAGGCAGTTGTTCAATCCATCCTTCACAGAAGACCCTGCCTGTGACAATTCTCCCTTTGTTTAGAACAGGGGTGTCAAACTCAATTTCATCTTGGGCTGCATCAGCATTGTAGTTGCTCTCAAAGGGCTGGTTGTATCTGTAAGACTATATAAATGTATCTATTCCTTTATCATATTAAATAATTGCCTATGCATTTGATTATTACTGGTTTTAGTAATAACTAGCTCTGAAACTAGATGTCTAGGGAAAAAAATGGCAAAGAGATATTCAAGTGTACAACTGTTGTCCAATTTACTGAAAAATGAGTTTTGAAAACAAAATTACTTTTTTCATCATTAGACAAATATTACCAAGCACTGTTCATTACACTGACTTTGTTTAACTTTTTGGTCCCAGTTGAGACCCTCTCTGTACTTCTTTCAGCCTCCCAAACCTTCTCTATGCCTCTTTCTGCTACCCTCTCCCCTGTGCCTCTTTCTGCCCCCTGCCCCTCTCTTTACCTGGTGAGCCTGATCCCCACATTGTGGGCCCCTGGCTGCCGGTATTTTGAAGAGGGGCCCAGCAGCCAGCACTCACAATCTACTACTACTTCTGACTGCTTCTCTGTGCAATTCTTGCAAGCTGTGCAGAGCATTGCTATGGTAATCTTCAGCAACGCTCTGATGGCAAGACTTGGACAGAGGAGCAGTCAGAAGTAGATCACGAGTGCTAGCTGCTAGGCCCTTCTTCAGAATACCAGCCGCCAGGGGCCCACAATGTGGGGATTGGGCTTGCCAGGCAGGGGGAGTGCTGCAGCTGCAAGAGAGGTGTGAGGGCCACATGAAATGGCCTGGTGGGCTGGATTTGGCCTGCGGGCCTTGTGTTTGACACATGTGATTTAGAAGGTACACATTGGAGAAAAAGGCTGTTTGGATCTAGGAGTCTTCCTTTCCCATTACTGCCACTGTTTCTGTTGTTATCTGCCATCAAGTCGACTTTGACTATGAATTAGAGACCTCCAAGTCACCCTATCTTCAACTGCCCAGCACAGGTCTTGCAGATGCAGGAACATGTCTTGCTTGCTTGAGTCTATCATCTGTAAAGTGGTCTTCCTCTTTTCCTACTGCCTTCCGCCTTACCAAGCATTATTGTCTTTTCAAATAAGTCGGGTCTGCTCATGATATAGCCAAAGTATGAGAGCCTTAGTTTAGTTTGGGGCCTTATTCTTTCTGCCACTGTTGTGCTATCTCTACTGTCTTCACTACACAGACATGCCAGAATAACTATGCCATAGTACCTGGCCCTTGTTGTGTTCATGCTGCAACCTAATTACCTTCGATAGTAAGCAAGTCCCATGGAACTCATTTGGATGGATTTCTTAGGAAGCATGTGTGTTTAACAATTGCACCACATGTGGTTCATATCAAGTTACATAGAAGAATGAAGTATGTGGGAGTGTGCTAAGGGATGGGGCAGGAGAGAGATTTAGCCCCTTCTCTACAAAGTCCTTATTCAGCTTTTCCCACCTCCTGGGACAATTTCTTGCAACAGCTTGTTTTCTGTGCATGGAATCTAAATGGAACTGTGTGTCAAAGGGTTTTGAAAAGCAGATTGGTGAGAAATTGAAACACTATACAATTGGGAAAGGAGGGTAAATGAAAAAAAAAAGCTCTTAACGGTGATGAGGTGATGGATTGGAACCTGCATGATTCTTCATGCTGCTTTGATTAAAAACAAGAGCTTTATTTTATTTTGGTTTTGATTTTTCCCTTGCTTCCTGAATGCAGCTTGACGCTTGGGAACCTGTGCTGAATGAAAGCACTAAAGAAAACCCATATTAAAATACAACCTTGCCTTTTTGAAATCTGTTTAATTTGCTGTCCTCTTTCCTCTGTCCATTTAAACAGAGGCTCAGATCCCTTTCACTGTTGCATATGTACATAGTAGTTTCTTAACTACAATTCTCTTTTACTAGTCTCTTATCTATTCTCATCTACTCAATCTATTATTCACAGGTAAATGATACTCAGATTACTCAGATCTTTTAATAAAATTACATTATGATTTTTTAACTCCGGAAGGAATGATGCCACTCATTTTGTGGTGTAGCTATAACTTTTAGTTACTTTTATAATTATGGGTGTCGCTTTACTAAATGGTGGAGGAGGGGCATTTTCTGCCATTTAATGCTGTCTTCTGTAGCGCCTTATGCTGATGCCTCATTGTTGCCTCATTATTGAGGTGGCAGTGAGGTAGATGGGAGGAAAACGTGTTTCATATTAAAAGCCAGTGGCTTGTAGGATTGAGGCCATTTCCACATGGGGTTTTTAAAACGGTGCAGTCCGTCCTCCAAGGAGGAGGTCTGCACCTGGGAACAGACTGGGTTGGACCTACTTAATGTAGATCCGCACCTCAGCCCGCTCCGGAACGACCCCAAGTGGTCGTCCAGCATGCTTTTGAAAAACCGCTAAAAACAGGTCTTTCAAAAGCACAGTGCGCGCCACTGTGAGCCTGCTCCCTTATGCAGATTCGCAGGCTCACCCCAGTGCGAGCCTGCGATCTGCCGGGGGCAGGATTTGGGACGCCAGAGCAGTGCGTATCGATGAGCACGCACTGCTCTGGAGCAGCGTGGACCAGACTGGGGAGCCGAAAAGTCCAGTAAGTAGCAACGCGGAACGATTCTCTCACCCTGTGCAGAAATGGCCTAAGAGGCTGCTTTGAAAAATAAGATCTGATGTGCTGGGCAAGAGGCTACTATTAGTATGGAATACAGAGAAATGTAATGGTTTCCAATTGGCAAGAGAGTCAGGCAAGGCTGTATTTTATTACCCTATCTGTTTAATTATATGCCGAACATGTCATGCATAAAGCAAGATTAGACTTAGAAAAGAGCCATGGAAACTGGAGGAAGGAACATCAACAATTTAAGATACACAGATGACCCCATAGTACTATTGGAAAACAACAAAGATTTGGAATGATTACTGAAGAGAGTCAAGGCAGAAAGTGCAAAGGCAAGTTTACACTTGAACATTAAAAATACAGAAATAATGACCACAGATGATTTACATAACCTTAAAGCATATGATGAAGACATGGAAATAGTTCAAGATTTTCCATACCTTGGAACAGTCAATAATAAGAATGAGACTGCAGTCAAGAAATCAGCAGGTTAGAACTTGAAAGGCAGCTATGAAGGAACTAGACAAGATCCTAAAGTGTAAAGATATATCATTGAATACCAAAGTTAGGATTATCCATGTCATTGTATTTCCAGTTTTCTATGTAGGATTGTGAAAGCTAGAAAATGAAGAAAGCTGACAGGAAAAAGATCAACTCTTTTGAAACGTGGTGCTGGAGAAGAGTTCTAGAGATATCCTGGACTGCTAAACAGACAAATGAATGGGTCCTAAAGCAAATCTCCCTAGAAGCCAAGATGACTATATACTTTGGCCATATCATGAGAAAACATGACTCACTAGAAAAGACAATAATGCTTGGTAAGGTAGAAGGCAGTAGGAAAAGAGAAGGACCACCTTACAGATGAATAGACTCAATCAAAGAAGACACATCCCTGAATCTACAAGATCTGACCAGCATAGTTGATACTAGGGTGACTTGGATGTCTCTCATCCACAGTGTCTCCATAAGTCAAAGTTGACCTGGGGGCAGTTAACAACAAATGTTAATTACTCTTGAGAGACAGGGAGCAAAAAGTTATTTCTAAAATTCATGAATGTAGCTTTTTTGGTCCTTAGTATGGAGACTATAACTAGGTACTGCTAGTACTGTAGCAAGTTACTAAACTCTAATTACTACACTGAAAATCTACCATCATATGGAAACTTCACTCACTGCCTGGAATCTTTTTGGTGTCTTAAGCTTTCGTAAGTTCTTCATTGTAGTCTCTGTGAATCACAACTATAGGTCTACTGTTGCATGTAGCAGCCCATGCGAACCTTCTTGACGGCTTGGATTTTTGGCAGTAGCCCCACCCATTCTCTCTTAAGCACCTGTGTGAGGTGCCATTTTCTTAGTTCTTTGTTGTCTGCTTTAGCAATAGTTTCTTCTTGAAGAACTCTTTGACTTGGCAAAGTTCTTTTTCTTTGCTTTAAAATCATTCTTCTATATTTTCTTCCACTTTCTTTCTACTGACAGTCATTTCCACAAGGAAGCCTATGGCCTCTCAGGACCTGTTCAGAAAGTGTCTACTGTGTTGTCATAAAATTTCTTTGTCTGATGAGCATGACAAATGCCTATTCTGCTTAGATAAAACTCATAACATGCAAATGTGTGAAATCTGCCAGAGTTATTTCATTGTAACTTGGATGGACATTTTTGGTTTCAAATTTTTGCCTAATGCAGAATATCCCCATGCAGTTCAAGGTTGCAGAAAGGGAGTTGAACTTGTGGTGCCATTGCACATAGATGGTGTCAAAATTCTGCTTAGTTTTCAATCTGATTTGAGAAACTCTACTTAGGCCTGGCATTAGCTACAGTTCTTCAAACAAAAGCCAGGACCCTACACTCCCTGTAGGACTCGTTATTTCTAACCACAGACCTAGTATGAATCACTGATGGGCTGACTCAGGAAAGGGACTTCATCTTGAAGGAGCAAGATGGGGCCTTCTCCATTCATCAAACTATGAGTGTTCCTAGTCCTTCTTTGACCAATGTTGGCAGACTTCCTGTTATGAGTTATGCTTGGTACATGTTAAGTGGAAATAGACTTTGATGCATCAAAAAGATATTTTTCTCTTGCCATATCTATACATACGCAGGGTAGGACACATGCCTGGACCCCATGTCCATCTTGGAGAATTCAGACTTCATTTTAAAATACCAGTGTCCACGCCTGGGCTGGGCTGGGCTGGCAACCAGGAGAAGGTGATAATACAGGTCAAGAAGCTCAGGTAGTTAAGCAATTAGTCAGTTTATTTAGGAAGAAAACAACCTTACAAATAAGAAGCAAATAACAATCCCAGCAATGTTCATAAATCAACAGCAGGCAATATAAACACAGGTCAAACAGGATAATAACAGGTAAAGGAAGCAAACAGAAACAAGCACAGGAGAAATGGTCAGTTGATTGCTGACAAAAGCTACAGGGGAAAGGCTCAGTTCTTATAGGTTCCAAGGTCAGTGCAGCTGGTGCTTCGCATAAATTTGCTGGGAGCAATGCAGGAGACCCTTTTGGTGTCTGTGCTGAGTGAAGGTAGGTATGTGTCAGAATGAGCAGGGCTCCCTGCTGGGGCTGACACTTCTGTCCCTGGGGTGGGTGGTGGTACTGTCTGCTCTGCAGGTTCTGCTGGAACAGTATCTGTGCCAGGGCTCAGAGCAGGTTCTGCTGCCTCAGACTCTGGGTCTGAGTCTAGGTCCTGGAAGCCCATGACAACAAGCTGGAACTTTCCCACCAAAAATCTTCTCCCTACTGCTGACAAGGAAATGGTTCCCCAATGTGTTTGAGAGAAAAATAAGTACTTAATTGATTTGTTCACTTCCACTGAATGGAAGCCCTACAAAATTGGTTCAGACTCCCATTGTAAAATAATGTGCATTGTCCAGAGAAGTTGCAAAATCCCACCCAGATTTGAAAAAGAGAAAATGGCTCTATCAGATTGGCTTTGCCTTGTATGTATGAAATCTGTTGTTTGTATCTCCTCAGACTACTGAAGAGTTATTATCCAGGGGGTGATGAGCAGAGGTCATATTCAAATCTAAACTTTTGAACCTCCAGAGAATAACATTAAGGTCATGTTAGCTCCTCTCAAAAGGTGTCCCCTTGAATCTAGGTGACAGTCCCCAAGTTAGGAAAGGGTTGAATGCAGACACAGAGTATGAAGGGCTGCTGCTTCCCCTAGGAGAAGAAAAGAGTTTGCTTGTAGACACAGACTTTTAGACCTGCACCCCAGGCAGAAAAAAGGCTGAAAGAAGGAGCCTAGAGGAATGTCAGAGGAGAGACTTCATGGAGACAGACCTGAAAGAGCCTGGAAGGATATCAGAGAGTCCCACAAGAAAGCCCTGATCTTCAACTACCCAGCCAACTGGACTCTTCCTCCCACTGAAGAGTGAGAATATTCATGTGTGTATCTTAGGCCATTTCCGCATGCGATAAGGGAATCTCCCTGCCGATACTCACTGGATCTTATTTGGGTCTGGTCCGGTCCGGGGTGAGGAGAAGCTGTGCGTGATCGCATATCCGCATTGCTCCGGTGTCCAAAATGGTGGCTTCCGGTTGGCCTAAAGCCTGCCCTCCGCAGATTGCAGGCTCGCATTGGTGAGAGCTTGCGAATCTGCATTGGAGAGCAGGCATGCAATGGTGCACGCGACTTTTTGAAAAACCTCAAAAATCAGGTTTTTCAAAAACATGCTGGAGGACCACTTTCAGTCACTCCGGAGTGGACTGAGGTGCGGATCTATGCTAAGTAGTCCAGACCCAGTCCGCTCCAAGGTGCAGACGTCCTCCGTGGAGGACGCACTGCACCATTTTTTTTAACCCGTGCAGAAATGGCCTTAGCGTTCAGTCCCTTGAACTTAGCTGCTCACCTGTAGCCCCCTTAGTTTGGTCAGGAGTAGGGTTTTAGAGCCTGTGCCATTCTCTCCCTCTCTAGCAAACAGGGAAGGCTGACTGTATAGATTTGTTCAGAACATATACTGTGTCAAAAACAACCTTGATGACTGCTAGGCTAGTGAGTTGTTTTTTGAGTTTAAACCACCCAAGGAGTGAGAAGGTAAAGTGGTTCTACCATACCACTCTATATATTAGCATAACGCATTTATTTTAGCTCAAAGGGAAGAAGTGGAAGAAAGGGAGGAATGGAAGGGAATCAGTCTTTCTGTGGGATCTTCTATTTTGCTATAAATTATCAGCATAATTACATCTAAAGATTTCTGAAGTCATCGATTTATTAAATTTTCAGCTAGTGGAAAAGATTTTGATTTTACCCAGCTACAACCTTGCTCTGCATAATTATTTTAGATGTAGTAAGAACAATCTCCACCTCTCACTGAAATGTTCAGTAGACTGGAGAAATTCAACATAGCATAAGTAGATCTTTGATCATATAATAGGATTTTCCACTCCTCTCCTTTATCCAGAGGAGCATCCCAAAAATTGTTCTGTAGCATCTTAGAGAAATTTGCTCTGGCAGCTTTTGAAAGGCAGCATAGAAATAAAATAATAATAAATCTTCCTCCTGGGAAGAACAAGGTTTCTAAGGCCCATATTCAATTTCTAGTGGCTACTAGAACAGATCTATCAAATCAATTGCAGAATGATAACTTGACACTTACACAAATCTTACTGATTCAATCAATCTACTCTGTCTGAGTTAAGCACTTGGATACTGACATCAAATCTCCTGTGTCCTGAAATTAGGCTATTATGGCATCTGGACTTTTGCACTGAGAATGATCATGTGTATGAACTATGTTCACTTTCATAGTATACAATTATACCATTTCAATACCACCTTAGCTGCAATGGGTCCATCTTATGGAATCTTGGGATTTGTATTTTTTAATGAGATATTTAGAATTCTCTACCAGAGTGCTCTGAAGACTTACCAAACTAAGAATCTCAGACCCTTTTTTTTAAATAGAATGCAGCCAAAGTAGCTGAAGTGATAATGTGTGAAAGAGACCCAAATGTCATGCAAACAAGTCCAAGTGAGAATGGACCAAAAATCAGCTGAAGGCAAAAGGTCCAAGACTCAGTCCTTGATCAGGTGGTAGATAAAGGGAAAAGCTTCTTTGCCTGAGATCCTGGGGAGCTGCTACCTTTCCAAGTAGATCAAGAACCAATGTTGGGCTACTTCGGAGTCTTGCAGATATTTTTGGAATGTATTCTCCATCATCCTTCTTCATTATGATGCCAACTGGAGCTGCTAGGAGCTGCAGTCCAGCAAATATACCAGGGCTAGATGGCCAATGATCTCGTTTGGTACAATGCAGTTTCTAATATTTAAACAAGCAGAACCCAGTTTTTTGATGCACAATTTTAGCTTTCTTTGACAGCTTCAGGCAGGAAGCCAGATGAACTCTGGTTCTGTTATCTCGACAGACAAAAATGAGACATCTCCATTTATAATTATCAAATGTGGCAGTGCTAATGCAAGAGCTAAATCCTCTTCCCACTGAAGTCAATAATGTAGCATTTTGCTACCATCACCTCCCCTCCACACATACTCTTATTGATGTCAGTGCAGCATTTCTGCCGGGTGATGAAAAGCAGTTGAACTAAATCAATAGCCAACAAAATTTATCACCTGATAAACAAGGATGCATTCATGCAGAGATAGTCAGTGACCTCCAGAGATAACTGTAAGACCATTGAATGGCTTGTGAAACCTTATTTGCACTTCCTTAGCAGCTTCTCCTTTTAACTCCAGAGCACAGAATTATACTGTAAATGCATTTTCTCTCAAAATGCTGATTTCTGGATGTGTTTTCCCTCCCAGTATGCATTTCCATGCATTTTAATACATTTTGTGTTGAGGATGGCGTGAGAAGCTCCAGGAAGCACAAAGTCCAGTTGAATCTGAATGTGAGCCCATGAGATGAACATCAGATCAGGTCATATCAGAATTTGCAAAGACCAAATTCCTCAAATATCCTAGATTCAGAGAAATAGAAAGGAGAGTAGTAGTAGAAGAGGGAACTGACATAGTGTTGTGTTTTGAGCATTGGACTATGACCCTAGAAACGAGGGTTCAATTCTTGGCTCAGCCATAGAAATCCACTGGCTGAACTTGGGCATGTCATACACTCTCAGACCCAGAAAACGCCATGATAGGTTCACTGTCGAGTGACACACACAAGAAATGACTTGAAGGCACACAACAACAAAGTAGGAGATGGCTTACCTACAGAGTTGTGTATACGTGCGCACGGGGTTTTCACCAGACTCTGGCAATAGCCGTCTGTATGTGGAGTGACGGAACTCCACTCAAAGATCACATACCCTTCTCAAGCAATATTGCAGAAGGCTGCCAGTTGCCACCACTGAAAATGATCAAACTCTCCATCACCATCATATTAAGGTTATAGTGACTTCTTGGAGATCTTCTTTGCATCGTTGCTGTCACCTACATCACCATCCTCATGTTTCTATTTCTTTTTTTTCTTTTTTTCATCTAGGGAAAACAACCCCACAAACAGTTCTTTGTGCACTTCACATTCCTTGTCTGGGGACAGATCTGCAAGGGACTGATTCTGCAAGACATCTTGCATATAGAAATAACCTGTCCTGATTGGTAGCTCTTTCCATTGTAAGGGTATTCTGGATTCAGAAGACCACTGATACTTATTGGAAATTTCGCCACCATGATATTGTACCATCTTTACCTGGCAAAGAAACCAACAGTCTTTTAAGGTTAATATAATGAATTTAGTGCCTTCTAGTTCATAGAAACATAGAGTTGGAAGAGACCACAATGGCCATTGAGTCCAACCCCCTGCCATGCAAAAAAAACCCCACTCAAAGCACCTAATAAAGGTAGCATCACAATGTTCAATACAGTTACCTTTATTTTTATGGTCATCACGGCTACCTCTGCATTTTGAAGATATCAGATTTAGGGCCTCTATAGTACATTGTTATAGTGCTATTATTCCACTTTCAATGTCCTATAGATGTCAATGTCAGGGGGCAGCTTAAGCAGAAAACAGAGGCAGGAGCTGAGTTTTATGGTTTTTAGTAATAAAGTAGTAAAGTAATCAAGCGGTTACATCACTCAGAACAAACAGAAGCAGCAAACTCAATGACAAGGATTGGCCTGGAACAGAAAGCACAGGATGCAGATTCCCCAGATGGAAGACAATTGTTGCCCCATGTCCAACCTCCCCCAGCGTCTGTCTTAAGTACATAGTCTTTAGCCCAGCTGGGGCTGATCAAACGTCTGTTGGCCCAGCTCACAGCTGGAGGCCTTCAGACTTCAAGCACTTCTCTCGCAGGCGCTTCGATCTGCAAACCTCCTCCTTCTCCAGCTGCCTCTGGAGGAACATGGGGAGAGGGCCTGCAGCAAACTCTGGGCTGGAGTCAGGAACAGCAGCTTCAGTCAAGCCCAAAGTACTGGATGCATCTGCTGCAGGTATTGGCTCAGGGACAGCTGTGGGGTCACTGGCAGGCCCCTCCCTTGCCTCTGCAGGAGCCCCCTCTCCCTCCCAGGGACCCACCCCCAGCTGGGGGTCCCAGTCTAACTCCGAGTCCCCATCTGAGTCGGCAGCATGCCCAGCCTGGCTCACGGCATCATGCTCA